>CM069911.1:31881788-31935854 GCA_036172215.1 Camellia granthamiana | reverse complement strand
TTTTGCTCATACTCATACTCGTACCACACACTCACATAAGTTACTTGTCATGCTAAGATTAGAAACGTACCCACGATTTCACAATTTCCATGTTCATGCTCAAATAATAACCATATTTGCTCAAACAATAATCATACTTACACATGTATTCTCGTATACTTTATATTCCATAAGAAGCTTAGAAACCACACTTGTATTCGCATATTTCATGCTCATGCTCATATATAGATCATGGATTCACATCTTATCTCATATACTTGTAACGCAATGCAAATGTTCCTAACTCTTTTTCTAGACTCCTTATTGCTCAATTGGACTCGTGTGTGAGGTATTAACTCATGCTCTGATACCACTCTGTCACGGGTCAAACCTGTCCCTAAAAGTTTGGATCATAACCGGCCAGTGATCACTTGATTACCTACGGCCTCAAATGAACAAACAGAATAATTATAATAATGGGGCCATAAGCGGAAGCAAACAACAAATGAAGAAGACCATTGAGTTGTGCCAATATGAGCAAAATTTTATAGCTTACATAATAACACATTCACACATTTACATGCCCATGCAAAAACTTATGTACCATAAGAAATTTCATACATATAGTTTACATAACACAAGACCATAAGAAAAAGCAAAACAAATGTCATAGCATGATGTGAGTCAAAGGCAAAAGCTCTAACTTAGAAGCATGACTCGACAGGTTAATAGCTCCTGAAGCTGACCCTAAGGTTGGGCTCCATGCTACTAATCACCTACATGTGCATACATAATGTAGAGTGAATGAAGCTCAATGAATAAAAGTAGCGTAAAGAGAATCAAATAAATAATCTTAAATTAACAGAAAGCATATTATGTGAACACCCTACTTTTCCAAATTTCATCCTTCATAACAATAACCATAATCCTTCATAACATTATCCATAGTCACATTCACGGAACGACTTCAAGCCCAACATATTAAAACGACCTCGGGCCCAACATATCAAAACGGAATAACCTTAAGTCCTTATTATACATGTCATTTAACATTCACAAAACTTGTTCATTTCAATCAAAACACAATATCAGAATAAGTTATCGTACCTGGATCAAAATAATTAATTAACAGCATATCTTTACAATACTACTACTCACAGTGCATTTGGTTTTGTGGCGTTGCCTTCGGCACACAACCTACACAACACACGTCACATATACATTCGATAAATCATTTGTTTCAATTTGTACACCTTTCTTTAATTTCTTTCTAGTGTTTAATGCTAATCTTCTCTACATGTGAATCACGTACAAAGCATGTGCCAAAGATGTACTTTAAACGGCCTTAAATGTTCATGACTTAAATTAATGTTTCCCACAACAATTTCATATGGTTTTCATTGAAAATATCATGTTTACTTATTTGAGGTTTAAGGAAATAGCAAAAAGCAAAAGGAAACTAAGTTAGGGTAGGAAATGGCATGAAACGGTTAAAAGAAAATAAATAGTCTTCACTAATTTTAGCATATCTATTTGTGTACTTAGAATTTGGTTGTGAGACCACCACTATTAGAAACTAGACTTCTAAGGCTTGAATTTAGGCTTAAGAATAGCTTAAAACGGAGTTCGGATGAAGGAGATATGCCCTTTTGAAGTTACCAAGTATAAGCTAAAAGAAAGCTGGCCGCACATGCACCCACTTTGACTGCTCGTGCGGTGACTGGGTCGCTCGAGCGATGGCCTTGGCTACTCAAGTGGTGGTTTAAGCAGAATGTAAACCTTTATTTTTCTTTATGTTTCGCTTGCGCAGAGCTCGTGGTCGCTCATACGATCTGTGCAAAATCAGATATTTCAAAAATGGTTAAAAGTGTGAGCTTTCAAACCCAATTCCAAGTCAAGATCTCAAGTAATCTTCCTTTAAAACACGAATTACTAACCTTATACAAGTGTAATCATAACTCAAACACATCAATCTTGCTTAGAGTTCAAAATTAAAGTCTCATCTTTTCATAGATTCATGAATTTCATATACAAGCTCCATATACATACAAACATGGTGAATCTTTCACAAATCTTGGGTGTATGAACCATCTAGAGTCTATTTCATGGACTAATCACAAGAATGAACTCAAAACAAACAAAAATGAAGGGATTAGGGTTCAATTTCTTACATTTAGTTCTAACTATTACATATCTGAAACCCTAACTCATAACTCTCAATTTCTTCTTGATTTCAAGCAAAATGTGAGATACATACAAAGATTCGAAGCAGATTATCATACCTTAGTTCAAATCTAGGGTTTGCCCCTTGAATCTCTTCCAAATCTTTAGCCTTTCCTCCTACTCTCTCTCTAACTCACTCTCTAGAGCTCTCAACAAAAAGATGAACACAAAAGCTAGAGATATATAAATTAAGCTAATTAAAACATTACGAATTGTAATTTTACAAAATTTCACTGTAGGCTCTAAAAATCATATTGATCACAAATATGAAGTCGATTCTGGTTTATCGCGCCTCTAAGGCTTTCAATTTTCAGTTCAAGGTTCCAATTGCAACGAATTTTCCTACATTCAACAGATATAAATCCAAAATCACATAATTTACATACTTAAACTTGCAAATTCACATCAAACACATAAACACATGTATAATTAAGCATAATACAGGTTGGGCTATCACAATAGCATAGAGGATTAAAGATTCTTGAAAATCACTTAATCTGCCTATCAATGATACTTGTAAAGTTGTGCATATAGAGAGTACAAGTTGATAGAAAAGAATCTGATTGCCTTGATGAGGAGATCAAGAGTTTGTCTAGTTGTAAGCAGGAGTTGGACAGTGATGATATGAGTTCATTTTTTCGATAGCAGAAGTATTTACACAACTTGATTGAGCGTGCTCTTCGGAAGAACTAACCCTACATTATATTGAATCTGATGCATGAGAAGTCGTCATTGTTGACGACCAAAAAGCTCACTAGTACATCAAAACTTGAAAGTGAAGGAAAATCGTAGTGGTGCGCCGATCTTTTTCTCAGGCAAAGGGGGGTCGCAGTGGTAGGGAAGAGGCGACGAGAAGAGTGGAGGAGAGGAGAGGCGGCGGCCACGGATGGTAATGGTGGAAACTGATGGTTTGAGAGAGTTAGAGTTATAGTTAGAGTTAGAGTTTTGGGAAAGGGATATTTTGGTAATTTAATTTTATGACAAAAATGTAATAAAAAAAATCATTAAATATGTGGAAAGAAAGAAAATAGTGTGTGGAAATAGAATTACCCATTGAATAAGCCACCTAATGATAATGATAACTCCTCGCATCAATCAAAATACCAAATGTGTATGTCGATTTCTGACCACACTGTCAAACAGGTACTCAACTGGAGAACATCGACAGAATAGATTGCTCCCAAATGACTTGCCACGGAAAGGTAAGACTTCAGCGGTGGTTCGTCCACCTAGGGGCACTCCGATGATCAAGTCAGTACTCAATTATCTCTCAAAGATAATAAACAGTGCTTAACTCACTAGCCAGAATATAAAAAGCGTACCTTAGACCCATGAGGGTGCCTGACTTTTATAGTCAGTACTAACCTAATCCCTGTAGAAGCCTAGCTTCCCTTTGACTCTGGCCTAATGCTCATCTTGGACTCTCCAATAAATAAAGATAAACTCCCTAAGAGTTTTATCCTTACCCAGGCTTAGGACTCTTATAACTTATCCGTTCATCTCAGATTCCGATATCTTCACAGGTAATCTTAGCCTAACCGAGATCACCTTGGTGCCAAGACCAGGACACGTGGCACCTCGGCTGGCACTTCGGTGCCACCTTGGCCACGTGTTGTTATCTAAAAAATATATCCCCACAATTGCCCCCTGGGTTCTATTACCTCGGCATCCTGAGGTGATGGAACCTATACTGTTTGTCCATATAACACGTCGGCTAAGCTTGCTCCATCCTTCATTACCGAGGTTATCACATATCGGCTCCATATCACCAAAAACTTCAGTGTGTTTTGTCAATGCCTTAGAACCAAAAGCCAAGTTTTTTTCAAGTTCCTTAACCGAGATTGTTCCCCTAGCCGAGGTCTTTACTTTATTAAATCAAGAACTACAAGAGTTTCTACACGCGTATGAGTTGTCATGTACAACAACTCAACCGTTTTCGCCACGCGTCTCTTCCCTATTGTACCGTATCTAACATGCGCCATCAGGTCGCGTCGCTTTTGCGTGCGCCGCCTGACAGGCATGTCGTCTTAGGCACATTCAATATCACTTTGCCATTTTCGTATTTTAATAAAAAAATACTCCTCTCTTTCCGTCTTTT
Organism: Camellia granthamiana; assembly: GCA_036172215.1. NCBI lineage: Eukaryota > Viridiplantae > Streptophyta > Magnoliopsida > Ericales > Theaceae > Camellia > Camellia granthamiana. The sequence continues at coordinate 31,931,554 of CM069911.1, read as the reverse complement.
CACTTTATGCTCTTTGATTTCTCTTAAGCTTTCTCTCTCTAAATCCGCCATTGTTTCAAGCTTTCCAAGTTCTGTACCTTGCTCTGATCATCTCTTCCGGCGAAGCATTCACTGCTCCGTTTCACTCACTGTCACCGTCTGACTCATACCGACGTCGTTTTCTTGCGGTAAGTCACTGTTTTCCCTTTTTTTAATTTTCAAAATTTCGTTGCTTCTGTTTACTGCCATGGTGAATGCATTCATGTTCTCCAGGCTTTACATGTGTTTTTAAATTTCATCATTTAGCACGTTTTGAGCATGTTTTTGTTTTGCAATTTTGTGTTTACCCACTCTGTTATGCACACACATACTGTTCATATACTTGTCTTCACAATTTGCCACTGTCTTCTAAACGTGCACACCTGCACAAACTTTACTCAGTGTTCTTTGAATTCTTGTTTGTCTTCTCGAGTCTGAATCATGCTCTTGTTTCTGTTTTCCTGCTGTATTTTCCAGATTCTTGCCTTCAATTCTTGTTTTAGTAACTCTAGGTTTGGGATTTGCCCTAGAACTCTAATTTTCAGAAAAATTGAAACAAATCCCCCTTAGATCCTCCAAAACTCTTGCCTCAGCATCCGTTTAGGTTTTAGCCGAGGTCCCTTACATCCACACAATCCACCTTCTTCTGAATTCTCTCACCTGAACTGTGTACCAATACCTCCCAAGCCGACATCATGGGAATGTTTAGGTGGAGAGTTGATACTTCTACTAAGCTAGAGTACTTTAGGCAGGAGTTTGCATCCCTACCGATGTCCACCTTAGGTTGGCAGGGGAGGATAACTCCATCATGCCTGATGGAGATTCCATGCCTTTCCCTGCAGTGGCCTTTATTGAGTATGGGCTTAGGTTCCCCCTTAACATCCTCTTCCGCCAAGTCCTTCACTATTACAAACTGAACGCAATGCAGCTTGCTATTAACTCTTACCGAGTTATTAATGGTATAATTGCCCTAGCTAGCCGAGAGAATGCTAGGATAACTTTAGCCGATATCCAGTACTGCTATACTATGTGTTGCCTGAAATTCAAAAAAGGCTATATCTATTACCTCAAGCTGAGATCTACCGAGTACAAACTTATTGCTGACCTCCCAGACTCCAACAAAGGTGTTGGAGATGATTATTTCATCGTCTCGGGCAACTAGGAGTTCCCATTAGATGACGACCTTCACCTCTACCCCTTAAGCCGAACAGTGCTCAAAGAGGGAAATGGTAAGAGCCAGGTGTCACTTTACTTGCTTTCAAGTCTTTATTACTTTGACATTTTCGTACGTTCTAACGTCTGTCTGTTTTACTTTGCAGCTCTTCCTCAGCCCCAAAGGACTTTCGCAAGACATTCTTTCCTAGTAAAGACTTCAAGAGGCTGCTGGACTTGTCTGTTAATCAATGCAAGGCTCATCTTCTGCTGAACTACATCCCAACTTACAAATCCATACTGCTCGACGTCCCTAAGAAAAGCAAGTCTCCACCCTCAGCAACAACTCCTCCTACCACTTCGTCACCACGGCCTGACCAAGCTTCAACCTCTGACCCAGTAGAGCAGCCATCAACTTCAGCTCCATAACTAATTCCTCCAGCACAACGCCAACACTGTTGCTGAGTTCCCATCCTTGCTCCTGTAGGAAGAACTCGTAGCCAAAAACGTCATAGTACTGAGGCGGCTTACGATCCAGCCAATCCTCTCATTGCCCTGCCAGCAATTCACTTCTGCACAAGAGTTACAGTTGCCGTGACCTCCGACGAGATGGGACGCAAGAAGGCTGTTGCCGAAGACCTCTTGGCCGACGTCCCAAGTGTCGTCAGGGTCTAATCTTCCCCATCGCAGTCCCAGCCAAAGCCAAAGCCAAAGCCAAAGCGAAAGCCAAAGAGGCTGAAGAAAGCCCAAGCGAAGGCAACGGTGACTCAGATAGAATCTGAGGACACCTTGCCAATTTCGAAATTGCCCGAGGCCGAAAAAAGCTCCTTCGCCCCCGAGAAGAGACCTGCTGAGGATAACCTCTCTAAATCTACCAAGTCAAAGAGGCCGAGGTCGGACTCTGCAACCACCTCAAGAACGCTCAAACATGATGACCCCTGGGTCCCATCAATCACAATTGAGGACAAGCCAGTCAGAGTTGGTGACAGCGCTAATGACATTGAAGTCGACGTTGCCCTCTCTAATACCTTGCTCCTTCCCAACGACCTCGAATGCAACGCCGAGGTCAGCGAATACGAAAATTTTGCTCTGATGTTCCAGCACTCCGTATTGGTAAACTTCTAACACTTGGTACTCTATATTCTCTGTTTTCACACTTAAAGAGTTTACTAACTTTGTTCATTCCATTTTTTCTAGGCGATCTAACATGCCCATTCCTTTGTGATGCAGGCAGAGGAAATGAAGAAGGAGCTGGTCCAAAAGACCAAGGAGGCTATTGGCCTGCTTAAGTCCCTGAACAAAGTCGAGGCCAAGATGAAAGTGCTCATTGATCAGGCCAAGGCAGCCAAACAAGCCCAAGATAAAGCCGAGGAGAAGGCAGGTGCTGTGGAGGCTGTTGCTGAGGTTTCCAAAGCCTAGAAGAAAGAGGCCGAAGCAAAAATTGCCGAAGCCCAAGCCGAGCTCCGAGCTGCCTTGGCCGCAAAGGACGCTGAAATTAAAGTGGGGGATGAGAAGACCTATGCCAAGGGGGTAACCGACATCCGCGAGGACTACAAAAAGTAAGTCAAACACGCATGCAACAAGGGTTACACCCTTGGCTAGATGGTTGCCTTGAAGGAGTTGGTTGTCCCCAATGATCCACATCTCCAAGAAGATAGCCGCCTTGTCCTGCCATTCCCTCCCACTCCAAGCCAATCCGAGGACGAAGCTGAGTCTGAGGATGAAGCTGAGGATATTGAGACCGAGAAGGTCGAAGCTGCTGGGGCCAAGTCCCCTACTTTGAATGAGCAAGTCTTAGGCTTAACTCATGGTGAGGAGAATGAGGTCTCTCAAAGTGTCTCCCTCAAGAAGACTATATCTGAGGTGCCAATCGCCGATAAGAGTCTCGACCAAACTCTGCAAGAGATTGACGCCGAGCTCGAGGTTGAGAAGGCTGCTGAGAAGAGTTCACGGTTGTCTTCTGAGGCCGAGACTCATCCTGCCACCGGTGCTGAGTAGTCTAGATACCAGTTATTACTTCTTTACTTTATATTTTCTGTTTTTGGAGTCATTGTAACCTTTTGGACAATGTTTTAACTTTAGTTTGGCCGATGTACCCTTTTGTATCTGAACAAGTTGTCTTTTGAATGCAAGTCCTCTTTTTTGACTAAGTGTTGAATGCTTGTCTCTTCTTTACTGTCTTGTATGATTTCATACTTAAAATAATTTGCATGTCTTCAGAGTACACCTTAACTGTGCAATTTCCTTGGGGTAAAATACTCTGGATATACCTACTGATTGTTTATCTCAACCTTGGCCTAACACTTGAAAACATTTGTAAAAATATTTTCACAAGTGTTTATTCAAAACTTGCCACCTTACTTATTGTCTTCTTCGGTCTTCCATACTTCAAGTTTTGGCAGCCTGGTAATCTTGGCAAGTAAGTAGACACTTCTTTCAATATCACCTTGGCTTGACTTCAACTTGTAATTTTTCCTAAAAATTTCAACAAGTGTTGTCCCAAGCATCATTCTCCAGCTCTCTGCCCCCTAATGTGAACTTAAGTTTTGCTTAGGTTCTCATTAAGCATGTGGCTATGACCTTGTTGCCAAAGTTATGTTCAAACAGAGGCTAGCCGAGGTTCCCAACCTTGGTTCCTCTGTTAATCCTACTTAGATGTACTTAGTTTGAATCTGTGTTTGACTCTGCCGATATGGCAAGTCCAGATTAATTCAACTTAGTTCAAACTCCATTATATGCAAGTGTAATTCAACTTTGCCATATAATGAGTCTAAATTACCCGTCATGTTTCACTTAGAAATAGCGCCAACTTAGTTCAACTCTATTATATGCAAGTATAATTCAACTCTGCCATATAATAAGTCTAAATTATTCGTCATGTTTCGCTTAGAAACATCGCCAACTTAGTTCAACTCTATTATATGCAAGTATAATTCAACTTTGCCATATAATAAGTCTAAGTTATTCGTCATGTTTCACTTAGAAACATCGCCAACTTAATTCAACTCTATTATATGCAAGTATAATTCAACTCCGCCATATAATAAGTCTAAGTTACTCGTCATGTTTCACTTAGAAATATCGCCAACTTAGTTCAACTCTATTATATACAAGTATAATTCAACTCCGCCATATAATAAGTCTAAGTTATTCGTCATGTTTCACTTAGAAACATCGCCAACTTAGTTCAACTCTATTATATGCAAGTATAATTCAACACTGCCATATAATAAGTCTAAGTTATTCATCATGTTTCACTTAGAAACATCGCCAAGTGACTGGTCAGTCGTACTACACAAGTTTGAAATTAAAAATTGAGCTAAAATTTTATTATTACTTCGGCTAAAAACAAAAAACTTTGAAAAACAAAAAATCTTATGACAGAAAAACTTCAGATTGCAAGTATTCCAGGATCTTGGCAACTCTTTGTCTTCACTGTCTTCAAGCCGATATGCCCCATTACCCAGGACCGAGATAATTCTATAAGCTCCCTTCCAATTTGGCCCAAGCTTTCCCTCACTGGGATCCTTCTTGTTGCCGATGACCTTTCTCAGGACAAGGTCCCTGACTTGAAACTCTCGTGGGTTGACCTTCTTATTGTAAGCCCTAGCAAGCTGCTGTTGGTATGCCCCCAGCTAAATTGCTGCTTTCTTCCTTCTTTCTTCTAACAGATCCAGATCTCTGGCCAAGAATGCCTCATTGGTCCCATTTTCTACTCCCTGGGTTCTGATCCTTGGGATGTCGACCTCTAGTGGAATAACTGATTCTACGTCATAAGCTATGGCGAATGGGGACTCCCCAGTTGATCTTCTCGGCGTAGTTCGATATGCCTAAAGTACATTGGGCAACTCATCCACCCACTTTCCCTTTGCTGCTTCCAGCCTGTTCTTAATCCCATCTAAGATAGTTTTGTTGGATGCTTCTGCTTGTCCATTACTTTGAGGGAAGCTTGGAGTGGAATAGTAGTTCTTGATTTTGTACTTTGCACAGAAGCTTTTCATTAGCTTACTGTCAAACTGCGTACCATTGTCTGCTATTATTGCCCTTGGAATCCCAAACTTAGTGATGATGTTCTTCCATATGAAGTTCTTTACATCAACATCTCGAATCTTTGCAAGGGGTTCAGCTTCCACCCACTTGGTGAAGTAATCTATTGTTACCAGTAGGAATTTCCTTTATCTAGTTGCTTCAGGCAATTGTCCAACAAGGTCCATGCCCCACTGGGCAAATAGCCAATGGCTGGATACTAGATTTAAATCCACTGCTGGTTGGTGTATCAAAGGTGCAAACTTTGACACTTCTCACATTTTCTGACATAAGTTTCAGCATCTTTCTGCATATAGGGTCACCAGTACCCCTGAGTAATGGCCCCATACGCAAGTGACTTGCTCCCAGCGTGGCTTCCACATACTCCTTCTTGCATTTTATACAGAAAGTCTTCAACTTGTGAAGGATGCACACACTTCAAAAGGGGACCAGTGAAAGATCTTGCCAACTTCAGTCTGATCTTGTGTGCTTTTTTATGATCATCTGACAGTTTCCTATCTCTAAGGAATACTATTATCGCATCCATCCAACTTGGTCCCATCCCCACACACATTGCCTCGTACTCTATGTTTAGTGGTTCTACACTTGGGCTTGACAAATAGTCAACCATTATTGTCCTTGCCTCTCCTGGTTTCATTGCACTAGCCAGGTTGGCCAAGGTATCAGCATGGCTGTTGTTATCTCGGCTAACTTGCTGTAGTCGGCAATTTTGGAATAATGCTACCCGTTTGCCTACCTCCTTTACATAGGCCATCATTCTTTCATCTCAGGCTGCGTATTCGCCTGTTGCCTGGTAGACAATAAACTGGGAGTCGCAGAAGACCATCACCTCGTCGGCTTCCATTGCTACTGCCAACTTCAATCTTGCGATCAGTGCTTTATATTCTGCCTCGTTGTTTGAGGCCTTAAACCCTAAACGAATGGATTGTTCTAGTATCTGCCCATCCGGCGATACTAGCACTACTTCTGTCCCCGCTCCTTGTTGGTTTGAACTCCTATCTACAAACAGTCGAAAGGAGTCACCGATGTAAATACCGCAGGGCTTGCGTTTCTCTTCTTTTTTCTATTCTGCTATCCCCCGCTGGGTTTCTCCTTGTTTATCTGGGCATTCTAAACCGTGACTCAACGGAGTCTGATGTATAGTAGCACTTGGTGTGAACTCTACCATGAAGTCAGCCAAAACTTGGCCTTTGATTGCTGTTCTGGGTCTGAATTCCAGGTCATATTGGCCCAACACCACTGCCCATTTGGCTATCCTGCCTGTTAGAACTCCTTGCTGCAAGAGGGACTTCAAAGGATGCTCAGTTAATACCACAATCTTGTGGGCTTGAAAGTAATGATTCAGTTTCTTGGAAGCCATTACTAAGGCTAGTGTCAATTTTTCCAAGGGTAAGTATCTGGTCTCTACATCTGCTAAGGTTTTACTCACATAGTAAACTGCCCTTTGCTCTCTATTTTCTTCTCTAATTACCACTGCACTCACTGCATACTCTGAAACTGCCAAGTATAAGAACAGCTCCTCTCCAGGTATTGGATTTGAGAGAACTGGAGCGGTGGTCAAGTATTTCTTTAAGTCAGCCAAGGCGACCTCGCACTCTTTTGTCCATAAGAAGTCTGTGGCTTTCTTCACTAAACTAAAGAAAGGTTTACATTTGTTAGAACTTCTGCTTATGAATCTATTTAGGGCTGCAGCCCTTCCAGTCAACATCTGCACTTGTTTCGCCGACATTGGGCTTTTCAACTCCAAGATGGCCTTGATCTGATCCGCGCTTGCTTCAATGCCCTTTCTGATGACCAAGTATCTTAGAAACTTTCCTGACCCAACTCCAAATGCGCACTTCGACGCATTGAGTCAGAGTTGAAATGTCCTCAGGATATCGAAGACTACTTTTAGATCGGCCAGATAATCCTCAGGTTCCTTGGTCTTCACGACCATGTCATCAATGTATACCTCCACTGTTTTGCCTATTAGATGTCTAAACATCTCAGTCACCAATCTCTGGTAAGTAGCTCCTGTATTTTTCAACCCGAAAGGCATCACTCTATGGCAATACAGCCATTTTGGGGTGATAAATGCAGTCTTCTCCTCATCTAGGGGGTACATGGCTATCTGATGGTACCCCCTGTAAGCGTCCATGAAGCTCATCCGTCCATACCCTAAGGTAGCATCTACCAATTGGTCAATTTTGGGGAGTGGAAAATTGTCTTTGGGACAAGCCTTGTTTAGGCTAGTGAAGTCCACATAGACCCTCCACTTCCCATTCTTTTTCTTCACAACAATCGTGTTTGATAGCCATGTTGGGTAGTGTACCTCTCCAATGGCTCTGGCCTCCAAAAGTTTATCCACTTCCTTTTCTACTGCCTCAACATGTATCAATGTAGGCCTCCTTGCTCGTTGGATGATAGGTTTGGCCGACCTCCTCACATTCAGTTTATGGCAAGTGACCTTAGGGTCAATGCCAGGCATCTCGTATGGTGTCCAAGCAAACACCTCAAGGTTTGCTCTCAAGAATGCCTCTAATTCATTTTTCTCTTCCTCGGCCAAGCCTGAGCTGAGGAGGAAGAAGCGCTCTTCATCCCCTTGCTGGACTAGGATCTTTTTCAAGGCTTCCTCACTTTTCTCGATTGGTTCTTTGCCGACGTCCTCAAGGACCTCCATGTCCTCATCCTCAATCTTTACTATTTCTGCTTCTTGTATGTTGCAGGTGGATTTCATTGCTGCCATGGAGTAATTCTTTGCCTATACCTGATCCCCTCTGACCTCCTCAATTCTATGTTCTTTTGGGAACCACAACAGCTAGTGCAATGTTGAGAGAACAGCCCCCATTGCATGCAGCCATGGCCTTCTTAGGATAGCATTGTAAGAGGAGGGGGTGTCAATTATTGTGAACTCCGTTTTTACTTTCTTGGTGCCAGCCTATACCTCTAAACTTATTGCTCTCAAGGACCACGTTGGCGTTTCGTTAAACCCAACCATTGGATTGTTCCAGATCGTCTTAGTGAAGGCCAAGCTCCTTGTAACACCTGACATACATGATGTCACTTTACCTGGCACTCTCCAATCTGGAGGGATATTACCAAGGCATCGTTGTGTGGATGCTGCACCATCTCTAGATCTTCTTCAGTAAAGGACACCATTGGTCCCTGGCACTCATCTGCCCTAGGTCTCTTCTGCTGGACCTGATATACATGCTGTAAGTGTTTTACCTTCTGAGTTTCCCCATGTATCTCGTTCTCATTGACCTTCGAGTGAATCGCATTGATTACTCGAGGTCCGCCTGCTTGTGGTTGTGAGGTTGGAAGAGGTGGTGCTGCCGGTGCCTGAGGCAGTCTCGCTTGCTTTTCCCTTGTCCTGGCCTCATCTACCAGGTCCCTTAAATGACCTTGTCTTACCAGGTCTTCCAGATGTGCCTTTAGGGCTCTGCATCCCTAAGTAAGATGCCCATCCTTATTGTGGTAGGCACACAGCTTGCCCAGACTTCTTCCCATAAATTCTCCAGGAACTTTCTCTGGAGCTCTATAATAGGGCTGATTCCAGATTCTTTCCAAGACTTTGTAAACTAGAATTCGGAATATGGTAGTGACTACCTGTGTAGCCCTCAGTCCTATCTCTTGCTTGCTATATCCAATATTACCTCAGCCTCGCTTCGGCGAGCCGTTTCTCTTCTTTTGTTTTGACGCCTTCGTCCCTGGCGTGTCTTCCTCGGCTCTCGCATACTTCTCTATCATGGCCATAAGTTCCTCCATACTTTTTGGTAGTGTCTTTGCCAGTGTTTTTTGAAGCAGACAATCATCGTTTAGGCCGTTCTTGAAAGACACGACCACCACCTCTTGGTTGCACCCTGGTATTCAGTTGAATACCTCATAATACCTTTTGGCATATGCTCAAGGATTTCATCCTTGCCAATTCTCAGAGCCATCAGGGAGTCCACCCTCAACGGCTGTAGTTTGTTTGTCACAAACCTGGCCACGAATATCTCGGCTAGGCCTTCCCAGGTTTTTACAGTTTTTTTGGCAATTTGTGAAACTAGTCTGATGCGATTTCTCCAAAGGATGAGGGGAACACCTTGCAGAGCAACGGCTCGTTTCCGGTGTATAGTGCCATTGAGTTTAGGTACAAGCCGATGTGAAAGTTAGGGTCGGACTTACCGTCGTATATTTGGAATCTCGGCATGTAGAACCTCTTCAGGGCCTCAAATTTGTCCAATTCCACCGAGAACGGCATTCTCGGCTTGACCGGAGAGGTTACCTCGGCATCTTATCGCTTTCTCTGGAGGTAATCCCTTAGATCCTCCTTGGTCCGTCCAGGGTCTCGACTATCAACGGATTTTAGTCTCTTTGGTGCGTTACTCCCGGTGTCGTTATGAGTCCTTTTGGACCTTTCTCCATTAGTCGTATCAAAACAGAGCTCCTTCCCTTGAACATGCCGATGTTCTTTGGTGTTAGCTTCTTTGGTACGATGTGTCTTTCAAGACTCTTCCTTCATGGACTCTCCGTGCCCGACCTCCGGTGAAGGCCGATGAGAGTGTTCCTTGGTCCTGGTGTGCTAAGGGACTGCAGGAACTATTTTCTGCCTCCATTTCTGGGCATTGTTCTTGGCCGCTGGAATCGGCGTGTCTTGCAATGGAAACGGTGGCTGCATGACGTTGTTCTGCATCATGAAATTGATGACCGATTGTAGGTCCGCCAATTTGTTCGCCATGCCCTTCATCTCTCCATTCCTTCGCAGGCATCTATTTTTCCACACTTGGAGGTCGTTCTCGTTATAATACCCGCCTCGGTCTACCTTCTTTGGTACGTCTCCCTCTTGGCCGACGCCTTTCTCTTCGGGATTCTGATCCCGAATTTCTTCGTTGCAGTTATCCTCCTCTACGTTAGGGTCAATGTGTTTACCACTCCCAGTAGGGATGTCATTCCCAATCTTCTCTTTCTGTTCGTCATTGGCCATCTATTTTCCTTTCTTTCCCACAATTGGCGCCAAATTGTGTGTGTCGATTTCTGACCACACCGCCAAACAAGTACTCGGCTAAAGAACACCGGCAGAATAGATTGCGCCCAAACGACCTGTCACCGAAAGGTAAGACTCCAGCGGTGGTTCGTCCATCCAGGGGCACTCCGACGATTAAGTCAGTACTCAATTATCTCTCAAAGATAATAAACAGTGCTTAACTCACTAACCAGAATATAAAAAGCGTACCTTAGATCCATGAAGGTGCCTTACTTTTATAGTCAGTACTAACTTAATCCCAATAGAAGCCTAGCTTCCCTTTGACTCTGACCCAATGCTCATCCTAGACTCTCCAATAGATAAAGATAAACTCGCTAAGAGTTTTATCCTTACCCAGGTTGAGGTCCTCCCTCATTCTAGAACTCTTATAACTTATCCGTTCATCTCAGATTTCGGTATCTTTGCAGGTAACCTTGGCCTAGCCGAGATCACCTCGACGCCAAGACCAGAACACGTGGCACCTTGACTGGTACTTCGGTGCCACCTTGGCCACGCGTTGTTATCCAAAAAATATGTCCCAACACCAAAATTAACTTTTGGGTAAGCGGTTGAATTTTTTAAGAGAGGACGGCATGTCGTGTTGTCATGGCCTATTGCGTTGAGATCTTTCTGAGAAACTGGTGTTTAGTGAGAAAGGAAGTCAATCACCCAAGAGATTTTTTGTAAGGAGGGAGCTAGCTCTCTCTCTCTCTGTATATATACTTCTACTGAAGGTTTGGAAATCCTCAAGTCACAGCCACGATAGATAGGAGTGAAGATGGTTATTAAAGTGTCGGAACTAAGAAGAAGAACAGACGTTGTTCTGTCTATGCAGGTAAAGGTGGTTATTAAAGTGTCCATGAACGGACACACGTGTCGCTCCAAAACCATGAAGACTGTAATTTGTGTTGATGGTATATAACCAAAACATCGGCGTTTATATATTCTTCCTATTAGAGCAAAATTTTTTTTTTTTTTTTTTGGGTATCATTGAATTTTTTATTTTTTTAAAAAAAATTATCAATACTATTATTATATTAAAATTAAATCTATTCTATGGGGTTTGGATCAGTCACTCACTTATTCATGTATATATATATATTATTTTTCCAGGGATAGAATCAGTAGCTTGGAAGAGGGAGAAGAATCAGATAGAGGTCTTAGGAAGTTCGTTGGACGCCGTTTTGCTTGTGAGTTTCCTGAGGAAGAAAGTGGGCCATGCCGAACTGATAACCGTGTACTATCCATCATGATGGCCTAATGACCGCTCACAGAGAATCGGAAACAGCACAACAAGTAATTTATTAAGATAAATTACAATTTGCTCCTTACATTTCTTAGTTTTTTTACTTCGACTTTTATTTATTTATGTAGAAATAATTAATGTATAGAGAAATAGAGAAAGAGAATAAATTGTATGTATTATTGATTGATCGATATCTTACAATGAACCTAATAGGCTCTCTTTATAGAGAGAAGCACCGAAAGCATTTATATTAAATTACATTAAACAACCGACCGAAAGCTAAGCGGAAAGGTGAGTGGGTGTGTGCTTTGTGCTTTACAGTGTAGTGGGAGAAAGAGAATAAATTGTATGTATTATTGATTGATCGATATCTTACAATGAACCTAATAGGCTCTCTTTATAGAGAGAAGCACCGAAAGCATTTATATTAAATTACATTAAACAACCGACCGAAAGCTAAGCGGAAAGGTGAGTGGGTGTGTGCTTTGTGCTTTACAGTGTAGTGGGATATATAGTACTATTATATATTCAACAGCCCCCCTCAAACTCAAGGGGGTTAGGAACTAACCAACTTGAGTTTGGAGAGAGTAACAAAACAGGAAAATAATCTGACAAATAAAATAAAAGTGGATAAGAGATACTGTATGGTCGTATCAGACCGTTGTAGAAGACCGTATGGTTATGGCAGACCGATGTAGAAAACAGTTTACGGGGTCATGTCGGACCGTTGTAGAAGACACTATATGGCTGTGTCGAACCGTTGTAGCAGAGAACCGAAATCAATGTCGGAACAGTTTACCGAGTCTTGTCGGACCCAAGAAGGAGCTAACCGGAATCAATGTCGGAACAGTTTACAGAGTCTTGTCGGACCCATGAAGGAGCTAACCGGAATCAATGTCGGGACAGTTTACAGAGTCTTGTCAGACCCATATAGAAGCTAACCGGAATCAAAGTCGGGACAGTTTATCGAGTCTTGTCGGACCCTCAAAAGTCGCACCCTCAAAAGGCGTGCCCAATCTTATCAAAAGGCGTGCCATCAAAAGGTGTGCCCGACAGCCATCAAAAGGCGCGCCGAGCGGCGCGCGATACGCGTGTCTGCCTTGCCTATTTAAACCAAGGCGAGGCTGCCGCTGATGCAGAACAAATCAGCTGAAAACTCTTCGTTCTCTTCGTTCTCTGACACTCTACAACCAACCCTGAATATGGCCTCTTCTTCCCGTTCAGCTACCCAGAACATAGCCTCTTCGTCCCGTGGTCTCACTCTCTTTCCCGACCTCAACGAGGCCACAACCCAGAATATGGCCCTTGAACCTCAACCAAGTGCCCCTAGACCAAGCGCCCCTGGTTTTTCGCCGTTGAACTTTCCAATGTTGTCAGTTGAGCAGATAATGGCTGCTCAATCTGATATTGAGGCCAATCATTATACTCTGAAGTCATGTGTTGAGACAATGACGGCGGTCAACAACCTGTCGCACCGGCTTCAGAGTAGAACAAATGAGGTGCAGCAGGTAAAAGCCCAACTGGCTCTGGTCCAGAGCATATATACGGATGCCCGAGCAGAGATATGTGTGCTGAAGGCAGAAAATAAGGAACTGAAGCGGAAGGCCACCGTGATGCTCAGATTTGGAGGTCCGCCATATGTGACAGTTGAGGAGCAACGGGAAGTGAACGTGCTCGGCGGCGTGGGAAACACGGAGGCAGCACCGGCAAGGGACGCCCAAGACAAAGGCAAGAAAAAGAGAACAGCTGAAGAGGCGAAAAAGTAAGGCCAGTTTTTGTTGTGGTTGATTTGTTTTGGTGAGGGATTTTTTGGTTTTTTTTTTTGTTTTTGTTTTTGTTTTTTGTTTTTGTTTTTTTTTTTTTTTTGATGTAAAATGGTGATTGGGGTTGATCTCTGACATGAAGAAATGACAAGTTTGGGAAATGTTGTTGGTGGTGTTTTGTTTAAGAATAAAAATAAAATAAAAGAAAACAATGGATAGATGGATTATTGGAGAGTGGGTATTGAAAAGGGATTAAAAGTGATTTGGAAAAAATAAGTATAAAGAATGGATTTTGAAATCAACCACAGGAGAGAGAGGAGACAGGCCCATGAGATAAAGTGGAGGGAGAGTATTTGGGTAATATATTATAATAAAAAGATATATAAGATATATATATATATATATAAAAGAAAGAAAGTTGGGGAGAGTGGGAAGCATACTGATAAGGGTAAGAAAATAATAATAATAAAATATAGAAAAGTAGGATTTTATTATTGTTTTGAGTGGGTGTCTTCACAAGCTGTCCAGTTTTCGGAAAATCAACAGCTGTCGCAGCAAGCTCTGCCAACGTGATGCATTTCTCATCCAATGCTCCATATTCACTCAGATCAGCATGAACCACATGAGCATTGCAAATTGCACCCAAGTTCTCATTCACCATGTTTTTTGAGAAGAACCATTTTGTACAGTTGACGAGCTTGCACATGAAGTAGTCAAGAACAGAGCTGGTGATGAAAAACCTGTGAGGGAAAAGGCTAGCAGCGGCAACGTTCTGAAGGCGGATCTCGGTCGACTCAGAGGCGGCCACCGACGGGAGGTTGACGTGAGTGGTCAACAGCAGATTTCTGTGGATGAGGAAGCCGGTGCCGGACATTTCTCCACCGCCGCCGGAGATTCTCGCCATGGCCGGACCTTTGCCGGAAAAAAATGGCAGCTTTCATTCTCTCAGACTTGCCTCCGCCATTGCAGAAACACCAAGATTCGATGAAGAATATTGCGAATCTGGACGTGGCATTGACGGTTGAGGAAAGAAATTTGCTCTCTGTTGGATACAAGAATGTGATCGAGGCATCTCATTCCTTCATCTTCCAATGGAGAATCCACTGTGTTTTACTGAAAGGGCTTGTCACCTTGCAAAGCAAGCTTTTGATGAAGCAATTTCAGAGCTTGATACTCTGAATGAGAAAGTGATGAGAAGTGAATTGGGTTTCTTTGGTTGAGGTCCGGCGGACGGCCAAGGCGAGGTTGCCGCCCGCCGGTGGAGCGAAAATACTAGGTGCTAAATCCGCTCTGATACCATGTAGAAATAATTAATGTATAGAGAAATAGAGAAAGAGAATAAATTGTATGTATTATTGATTGATCGATATCTTACAATGAACCTAATAGGCTCTCTTTATAGAGAGAAGCACCGAAAGCATTTATATTAAATTACATTAAACAACCGACCGAAAGCTAAGCGGAAAGGTGAGTGGGTGTGTGCTTTGTGCTTTACAGTGTAGTGGGATATATAGTACTATTATATATTCAACAATTTATTTATGTATATATTTTTTATTAGAGTTCCGATATGGAGCTCGAAAATAGGTAGCTCGAAAGCCCCGAAAATGAAAATGGCGTCGTTTTATATATATATATATATTTTCTGCAGACGCAGACGAAGGAAGAAGACGAAGGAGGGAGAGGGGAGGGGAGGAGGAGGGGGAGAGGGCCCTAAAAAATGGGGTTGAAGGCGAGGCAGAGGGATGCGATCGGCGGAGGCGCGGCGATCGCGGCCGAGGCGACGCGATCGGCGGCCGAGGCGACGCGATCGGCGGCCGAGGCGACGAGGCGACGCGATCGGCGGTCGAGGCGACGCGATCGGCGGCGGACTCCCTCTCCCTCTCCCTCTCTCCCTCTCTCTCCCTCTCCCACTCCCTCTCCCTCACCGTTTCAGAGTTGCAGACACGAGGAGGAAGAAGGAAAAAAAAAAAAAAAATGAAACGACGTCGTTTCACGAATTCGGGGCTTTCGTGCTACAGCTTTTCGAGTTACAAAACATTTTCCTTTTTATTAATCTTTGACGTTCGTAGTTTTTCTCACTTTATTTTCAAAACTAACCTTTGTCTAATTTTTGATGAAAAATAACATGCTGTCTTATGTGGTAGAATTATAAATTAGATTTTGCCCTTTTTACAGTTTACTTCCGTCCTTAAATTTTTTTTCCCTCACTTTGATTTGTAATATTTATAATTTTTCTCAATTTATTTCCAAAACTAATTTCTATTCAATTTTAAGTCTCAAAACCCAAAACTCAAATCCTAAGCTCTGTATGTTTCTCCTCTTTAAATTCACTACACTCCTCCTTAATCCTTATCATCTCTCTTTTTCTATTGTATTGCCTCCATTTGTTCTCTCATTTATCATCCACTTTGTAGTACGACCATCGTTTATATACACTCAAAATACTTTTCTCTTTGGTTGAGTTTTTATATTTAAAAAAAAAAAAATTAGTTTGGTGAGTAAAAAAATCAAAAAAAAATCAAAATCAAAATTGCCAATTATTTTCATAATTTTCAAAAATATATTTTTTGGTATTTATTTTTGTCAATTTTTTAATAATTATTTATAAAATTATAAAATTCAAGGGGAAAAAGTGTAATTTACCTCTTAAGTTTCATTTTTGTTTCACTCTTTTTCTATATAAAAGAAAAAAGTAAAATTTTTTCTCAAGTTCAAATTTTAACTTGAGATAATTTAAGGGGTACTTACCAATTAGTCCTATTAATTAGACTTATTTACCTACAGGTCCTAATTAATAAATTTAACATTATAAAAATAAGAGAGTGATAAATTTATCACTAAAAATTTATTCATAAAAATAAAGAGACTGATAAATTTATCACTATAAATTTATTCATAAAAAAAAAAGACTGATAAATTTATCTTTATCACTTAATAAATTTATCAAATAGGACTTAATGGGTAATAAGTCTCCAAAGTAGGACCTATTGGTGGGAAATTCTATTTCCACCACCCTAATAAACTCAGGGTAAATCTTTTCTCAATACACATCCCTCCTAATTTAATTATTAAATAATTATCTCAACCCACATCATTAAAATTACAAATAAACCCTTGTACACACAGTTTACCCTAGTTTCTATCTCTTTTCATACAAACGCCGATCACCGGAAAAATTCCCGGTGGCCGGAAAAAACATTTTCAATATAAAAACCTAGCAAACTCACAGGCATGGATTCCCCGAAGACCACCGAGAAGAAGACAAAGGCTCATCGCAACGTGTGGTTGCGTCGCTCTGTTGCCCTTCTCTTCTCTCTCATCGCCCTCTTGGTCTTATCATTTTTTATGGGGGTTTTCGCTGCTTTGGTCGGTAATTCATCAATTTCCGATCCGATCTCTGTTCCCTCCCAGTGCAAGATAGATTCCAGCAGTAAGTTTTTGAAATTTGCTGAGAAAATGTGAGAAAAGTGAAAAGAACTGTAAATCTTGACTAAGCCTAATTTCAATCATTTAAATGCTTTGCATTTTGTTATCTTTCGTTTTTTTCTCTGACTTGTTCAAAGTCTGTCTTTTTGCGTTTGAATGTAGTGGTGGAAATTATTTGTTAGGGTTAGGTTTTTTTTGGTTGCAGATAGGTTGAAAATGGTAATTGT
The DNA here is from genome assembly GCA_036172215.1 of Camellia granthamiana. Lineage (NCBI taxonomy): Eukaryota > Viridiplantae > Streptophyta > Magnoliopsida > Ericales > Theaceae > Camellia > Camellia granthamiana. The sequence continues at coordinate 31,914,685 of CM069911.1, read as the reverse complement.
GACGACCCTTGAGAGTGCAAGAGACTATGCTTTAGTCTTGCACGTTCTTGATCTCCTGTCTTGTATGAATTTGCACTTCCATGGTTAAAGTTTTCCTGAACTAGCAAATTGTACACTTCTTTAATTTTTTTTGTTTCAAACAATGTATATTGAGATATTTTTATTTTAAAAAGATGTGCATTGAGAATTTGTATATATAATATTAAGAGTGTTGATCAATGGTTATTATAGTAAAATTTAAGTAGGATATAATTGTCATTAATCTAATTTTTCATTAAGTGTGTTGACTGAGTTTATTAGGGTGGTGGAAATAGAATTTCTCCCTATTGGTAGTTTACCCATAATTTAATGGGTCGTGAGTTCATTTTTTGGGTTTTATTTTGGTAATTTCTTTAAATTATTCATTTTGTAAAATCTTATATACATATTATTTTTGAAAAAAATTAACTCAAATCAAATAATCTTAATTTTTATTTTATTTTATTTTATCATGTTTATTTAAAAAAATAAATAATAAATATATTTTAAAAATATAATATTTTTAAATAAATAGATAAAATTAAAATGTTATGATTATTGAATGAAATAATTTTTTATTTTTTTTCATATGAATTACAAAATGTACGATTGAATAAAAGATATCCGTAATAGAGTTCTGTGCCTTGTATTGCAGATGGAGAAGTGAGAGAGCCGTGGCTACATCTTCCATTGTTGAGGTTGGAACGAGTTCTGAAAGGTATTCTCTTTCTCTCTCTCTCTTTCTCTCTCCTCTTTTGCACCATTCTCTCTAATGGTAATATCATTTTGTTAAGATTCTCGGAGTAGTCTGCAAATTCATACTCGAGATCGGTTTAGGTTAAAACTAGTGGCGGTGAGCATGGTCTGGACTGGTTCAGATTAGAGTAAAACCGGGATTAATCTGTTATCTGTTGAAAAATTAGAACCAATTCAATCCGTTTAAATCGTGAATTAATCCGAACCATTCAATTTAAAGATGGATTGAATCGGTTTAGGACCACGGATTCAAAATATAGAATATTTTAATTTCATAAAAACATAAACATAATATCATATTAGTTCCACAATAGTAACATGTATTTCCATAATAGAAATATACTATTCTCGAATTTAAACAATCATAAGAAAACTAGTTTACTATAAGCATTTAAATCATTACAAATTAAAATTAAAAACTAACAAACCAAAGCAATAAAAAAGATACTATGCGGGTTTAAGTTTTATATAGAATAAGAGAAAATACTATGTCAGGAGGGTGTATAATATAAACATAGACTATTTGTATACGGTTTGGATCGATTCTAATCCGAAATTATGGGTTCAATTCGGAACCGATCTGTAGACTACAGATTTTTAATTTTTCAATTCAGAACCAAATAACGAGTTTTAAAAACCAATTCAAACCTACCAGATTGGACTGGACCGAATCGAATTACGGATTTTACGAATTTCTTACTTAACCCTAAAAACTAGCATGTGAATATTAATGCTGTTTAATAAATTTGGATGTTGCACATTTTAAATTTGTTTATTAGGTTAATTTCACTTTTATTCGCTAAATTATAATAAAAAATTTTAATTTAATTTTAAAATATCAATTTGTTAGTTTCTTATTTCTCATCATGAGATTCGATTGACGATGTGATTGTACATGTCAATAGCCATTAAAACTCAATTTAATGGGTAAAAATATAATTTTATAACATGAACAACTTAATTTATACACCCAAATACTCTTTAGAGTGTTGTTTGTTCAAAATAGTAAGAAAAGGAAGTATTTTTGTTGTATGGATTAAGTTGTTCAATTTTATTATTTTATTATTATTTTTTAATCAAATTAAGCTTTTAACAATTATTGATTCGTATAACCATCTCTAATTGTATCACATAAATAGAAATTAAAATTTTCAAGAACAAAATAAATGAAAATGATTGTTTAGGGATGAAATAGGAAACAAAATAGTGATAGTTTAGGGTCCTAAATCATTTGGTGGACCAGAAGTTTAATGATAAAATTCACTCAGATTCCCTTTCCTTCATTTTGCTGTGGAATAGTTTCTGTATTATCTTTAAAATGGGTAATGTCAGATGCGAATAAATACAAGGTCCTTGCATAAAGAATGGATTGTAGAATGAACATATTCAATTGTATTTTGATCATATTTTTGTAATTATACATATCCATATATTTGCTGTGATATTTTTCACATTTTTTGTTGGTAGAAACAGATGTTGTATTTCACATGTTGGTTACAAATTTTTGGTTGCATATGTTAGAATCCCGGATCAATCTATTATGGAGATTATTGTTCCTTTAACTTCCTAATGGAATTGTTCAAATATATTTGCTCAGTTCCTTTTCACTTTAATGGCGCCAATTTTTTGGGTGCAGTTTTTATAGGATGTTATAAACCACCAACCACTGGAAAATTCGAAGAGGTTGGGTGACAGATCCAGCGAATGCGAACCTGCCGGAAATCAAGATTTCTCTACAGGTTCTGGAAATGTCAACCCCAAATTGCCAGACATTAGGGACCCACTTGACTCGGATTTTGAAACCACCAATTCGGGTGAGTTGAAGTGCTTAAGTGATCTTGACAAAAAATAAAGAAAAAAGAATTCATTGAGTGATCTTTTTAAAATGGTGTCCAATTCAGTTTTTAAACAAAAACTTCCTTGCCATTATGTGAAATTAATGGCAAGGAAGAAGAGTTTGAGGTTCCTTCAAACGTCTCTGTGAAGGGTTTTCTTCAATGGAATCATGTTTTAGTGGCCTATTTCTTTAATAACTCAAAATTTTAAATGTTCAACAATAAGATTTGCTCACTTCTGTCACTTAAATGGCACTAATTTTTTGGGTGCGGTTTTGAGCTTATGTGATAAACCAGCAACAAGTGGCGACAATCTGGAGAGTCTGGGTGACCAATCCAATGCATATGAGTGTACTGCAAATCCGACTTCCTCTACTTCAGGAAGTATATTCTTGAAATTGCAAGAATATGGGGATCCACTTGACCCAGATCTTGAAACAATCAATTTGTGTGAGTTGAACTCCAGGACTGATCTTGTTAAAACAGTGTCCAGTACAGGTTATAAACAAAAACTTCCCTGTCATAATGTAAAATTGAACAGTCAAGGAGAGTTTGAGATTCCCTTAAACATCTCAGATAAGGGGTTTCTTCAATGGAATCATGCTTTAGCAGGCTGTTTCTTTGACAATGACAAGAAATTTGATTTTCATCTACTGAAGTTATGGGCTGAGAGTTCGTGGAAAGACGATCTCCTGGATGTTCATTCTTGTGCGTGCCGGATTCCGTACTAGATGAAAGTGGATCGGGGCTCCATGCTCAGTTGGACTGTCCAAGGATTGGAGTTCCTGCCACAAAAAGCATCGTAAGAGCTGCCCGGCCGGGGTTGGCCGAATAATCCCTCCAGTGTGGGAATCAGTGATCGGAGAAGAAGGGTTGAGTTTATAAGTAAGTGATGTTCAGCTAGGAACAGTTCAGTTACCTTCAATGTGAAGTGAGTGAAGTATATATAGGGTTCCTTGCTTGCTTCTCAAGATAGTTTCATGGAGCTCGGGTGCTGCCAATTTTTCTTTTAGCATTGCCCAAGATGGGGGACCACCTGGTAGTTGTCATAGAATGTATATACTCATTGTAGTCATGCTGATAACAAACCTCATTCTGTTGGTTTAACAGCTTCCGTGATTCTAGGTGTAGGGGACCAGCTGAGGTGGCAACTTGCACATGCTCACACTCACAACTTCCACGTTTCTCTTCGAGGTTCCCTCAGCTCGGTACCTTCGTGTCCCAATTCGGCCCTATACAAGGCTTCCGTTGGAATGGGCTGGTCCATTCGGATATCTTAATGTAGGCTCGACCTACTTTAGTTCGGCCCATAGATTAGGTCTTGCAGCTCAGCTCAGCCCAGTATCGCAGCTGGGCTAGCCTTTCCACTGCGGGTTGGGCCCAAGTGCTTGAGGATTTGAGTAGACTGTTGATCATGGAGTTGGGCTCAATTGGCTTGCCCATATATTCATCTAATCCAGTTGGATTTGGGCTTTAGTGGATTGGGCCAGCCCAAGGCTTGGATCCGACCCATTTTATATTCAGCCCCTTCATTTGCCCCCTAGCTCGCGCTAAGGTTCCCCTTGGGGTGAGCTATTGTTCTGCTCTCCAAGCATCGCGTCGCTTCGGTTCTGTCCCAGTTCGGCCTTGGTGACGTTTCAATCCTCACACACAACCCCTGCATGGGTCCTTTTAAGGTGACACATGGCGACGTGGGATAGGTGTGCAGAGATAGTGCGTTGATTCCATACCGAAGGTCGTGCTTTGTGTACCTTCACGCCGGCTGGTGCAATAAATGCTCTGGCTGTCAATACAAATCCCTTTATCTGCTTTTTCGTTCTTTTAGAGAGTTTCAAAGAGAGAAGAAGAACTCCTCCCGTTCCTCTGAACCAGTCTCGTTGGTGCTCTGCTCAGAATTTTTCGTCGCTGGTCCTGCTTCGCTACCACTGCTCTAATCTCTGTAAATCCTCTTGTGATCCTTCTTCTCTTGTCTTTTTCTGTCTCAATCATCTTGTCTGGCCTTTGCGCTGTTGTGTTCCACACTCTGTTATCTGAGTCCTACCTCAGACCCATTAGGTTTGTTAAATGGGGAAGTTCTGCTCACTAGTTGATACCCCCGAGGCCATGGCCATGTTCCGCCTTGACTATAATATTCCCAATGACGTGACCCTTCGCTGGCAAAAGTTGATGCCAAGCGTATGGGCACTAGGAATACCGTCGCCTTTCCGATTGCGGCCATCGTCGAGGGAGGGGTTTAGTTTTCCCTCGACCCTTTGGTACGCTGATTTTTGCATCAAGTCCAGTTAACCCCAATGCAAGTGTCCGTGAACCTGTTCCGTGTCGTCTGTGGTGTGTCCGCCTTCAACAGGCAGTTAGGTTTGAACCTTGATAGCTGGGATGTTTTAGGCTGCTACACTCTTTCGTACAACAAGGACCACAGCATGTACTACCTGCGTGTTCATTCGATCGATTGTTATTTGGTGACTGGGTTGCCCGATTTGGATAAACACAATGATGATTTCCTGGAAGTTGGTGGCAACTGGGAGTTCCCTGATGGGACTGAATTCCAGTCCGAGTGGATGCCTCAGAAGGATGGCTACCCAGGTTCAGGCCCTTTCCTCTAGTGTCTTTTGTATTTCTTACTTTGTTTTGGATGTTACTCTAATGAGTCACTTCTTTTTTGCAGAGGCCTCTTGTTTTCAACGCAGGCCGAACCGGGAAAATGCTGAGGCCATAAAAACTGCTCTGAGGTACAAGAAGAGATCTACGCCCGAGTTGTTGGATTACCAGTCGACTTACCGTTCCACCATTTCGAAGAAGGCGAGGCTCACTGCTTCCTTTCTACATTCTGATACCGAGACTGACACATCCCTCACTCTTTTGGTTACTAATCCCCGTCGAAGCCAGGGTGCATTGCCTGAAAGGACACCTTCTCCTGCCCCTAATTTCGCAGGGGGTGGGTCCGTGTCGAAGAGGAGAGTGCTAGTGGATTTGGAGGCTGAGGCTTTTGGTGCCACTGATACTTTGGAGACCCCTTTGTTGAAGGCCGAGGCGAAGAGCCTCATGGATGTAAAATTGGAGGTGGGAGCTTCTGGGACTCACGCTGCTACTGCTGAGCCCTCTGCTTCGGTTGCTGCGAGGGCAAAAAAGAGGAGGAGAGAAACTGGCAAGGCAGTGGTGGGGGAAGCTTCTGAAGATCCTATTGAGAACGAATCACTTGAGAAATGGGAATCGCCGATGCTGCATCAAGGCAGGTCCATTTCTATCTCTGATTCGGTTGTTGCTTCCCAAGATTTTGCTTTTGATTTGACCAAGACTCTGTTGATGTTGGTTGACATGGCTGACCATAATGGGCCCCGCGATATTCCTATTCTGAAGGGAACCTTTTAGATGATGACTGCTGTAAGTGTTCTCTTGTTTTGCATGTTTTTTGGTGTTATGCTGCTGTTTCCTTTTCTTTTGATACTTTGCTGTCCTTTGTAGTGTATTCAGAGGATACATCTGTCCATCACCCGCGCTGAAGAACTAGAAAAGGCAGTGTTGGAGGCCACAATGAACGCTGAGAGACTGACAGTAAGCCTGGAAACAGAGAAAGAAGGACGCTGAACTGCCGAGAGGGAGTCATTCTGTTTGAACAAGATTGTTGCTTCAGTTGAAAAATCAAATGAGGTTACTATTAGGGCGCAGGCTCATCTTGAAGGAAAAGTGGTCGAGCTGGAGGCCGTTGTCGCGGTGATGGCTGCTGAGCGTTCTACGTTGGAGGCCAAGCATTGGCAACAAGGTTAGGATGAGGTTGGGGCTGCCTATAAAGAGGAGGTGCTAGTGCTGCGAGACAAGTTCTTTCTAAAGGGTTGGATGAGTGTTTTAGCTGCTGCGCTGGTTCCTGAAGGCTCTCCCTTGTTTCAAGATGTCCCAATTCCCTCAAGATCCTTGGGTTCAAAGATTGTTTCCACCCCTGCTGTTCTTTCAGCTGAAGTTTCCCCAAAAATTGATTCTGCAAACAAGACCTAGGACAGTAATGTTGCCGTTGAAACGGTGAATGTTGAAGGGAGTGAAACCCTGGAGACTGAAGGTGCAGGAGATGTGGTTAAGGAGGCTCCTACTTCTCCTGAAGTTGGAGCTGCCTCTACTTTTCCTCCCCAAGACGGCCTGGACAAGATCGTGGACGCTGCTCCTGAGGTTCCCTCTGTTAATGAAGGTTGAAGTTTTTTCTGAAAGGAATTAAAGTTTTTGCTTTTTTTTTTTTTTTTTTTCGTTTTGATGTACTGTAGCTCGGTCCCCTTGACGAGCTTTCTTTCTATACTTGCCAAGACAATTTTTCTTTTCTCTTTTCTTTTCTTTGTTCTTGGTTATGAGGCCATCTATGCCTTTTGTTGGATGATAGGATTTTCTCTTTGAATTTGCAATCTAATGCTGTTTGGCTTCTATGTCTAAATGTTTTCTATACTGCTTGCCCCCGGCCGAGCACTGTTGGGACCTCGGGGCCAAATAGATGCTCGGTCTGGCTAACGAATATGTGGCATAGCTGTGCTTGATTTCGTAAGAGGGTCTTACTTAGGTCCAGGTTGGTTTTTTTAAAAAACAATTGTTTACCTCCACTTGGTGCTAAGTAAGATTGGTACTGAAGATTGTGCTCTTAGGTAGAACTGCTTAAGTCTGTTTCAACTTTGATAGCACAGGTGCATTTGAATGGGGTAAAGGCATGGAGAGGTGTCTTACTTAGGTCCAGGTTGGTTTGAAAAAATAATTGTTTGCCCCCAGCTGGAGTTGAGTAAGACTAATGTTGGAAGTTTGCTCCTGACAGAGCTTAGCCAAGTTTGTTCCAACTCTGTTTGTTCGCGTCAGTATTGAAGTGTTGGCGTGTTGATACTTAAGAAATTCTATGGATTCAGAGATGTTTACTTAAGATATGTTAGTGTGGTTTCCACTAAGTAATTCCACTTGGCTAAAATCCAATTTAGTTGCCAAACATAACTCCACCAAGCAATACCACTTGGCATGTTTGAGTGCTAACCAAATTTAAATTTCGTTCAGTTGTTCTGAAACTAAGTCCATTTGGGTTAAGACCAAAGCTAATTCCATTTGATAAACATCAAAGCTAATTCCGTTTGATAAACATCAAAACTATTTCCATTTGGTAAGTGCCAAAACTAATTCTGTTTGATAAACATCAAAGCTAATTCCGTTTGGTGACTACCAAAGCTAATTCCGTTTGATAAACATCAAAGCTAATTCCGTTTGATGAGTACCAAAGCTAATTTCGTTAAATAAACATCAAAGCTAATTACAAGAATTTGATAAATTTGAGAGAAGTGGGGAAGCATTTGCATTGGTTAACAAATAAATGCCTTTATATTCTGATAGAGAAGTTGGGAGATAATTCTATTGATAGTATTTCTTGAGATTTGCTACATTCCAGGGCCGAGGTATAGCTCTGCCTTTCAGATCCTCTAGGTAGTAAGCTCCATTTCCAACAACAACTGTAACTTTGTACGGACCCCCCCAGTTAGGCCCAAGTTTGCCTTTGCCAGGCACCCTTTTGTGATCCATAACTTTCCTCAAAACCAGTTCTCCTGGTGTAAATTGCCTTGGGAAAACTTTTTGGTTGAAACTTTTGATGAGCTGCTGCTGGTACGCTACAAGTCTGATTAGTGCTGCTTCTCTTCGGCCCTTTGCCATATCCAGTGCTTGTGCATTAGCTTCCTCATTATTGGTGCTTTCAAACAATTCAGACCGAAGGGTTGGGAGTCCTACTTCGAGTGGGATGATGGCCTCCATTCCATAAGTTAGGGAGTAAGGTGTTTCCCCCGTTAAGCGCCGTGCTGTGGTTCGGTAGGCCCATAATACGTGGGGTAACTCTTCAACCCATTTGCCTTTTGCATGTTCAAGCCGTTTCTTTACTCCGTTGATGATAGTTTTGTTTGACGCTTCTGCCTGTCCATTACTTTGTGGGTATCCTGGAGAGGAGTTCCTATACTTAATCCTGAGGTCGGCACAAAATTTTCTGAAGATCTTACCATCGAACTGCGTTTCATTATCCGCAATCAGTACCCGCGGGATGCCGAAACGCACCACCATGTTTCTCATGACAAACCGCTTTGTATCCGCTTCTTTGATACTTGCCAGCGCCTCGACTTCAACCCACTTAGTGAAATAGTCGGTTGCAGCAATAAAGAATCGCCTGTTCCTTGTGCCTTGTGCCAATGGTCCTACAATATCCAGACCTCATTGGGCAAAGGGTCATGGGCTGGTGAGTGGAGTAAGAGTTTTGGCTAGCTGATGAATGAGTGGAGCAAACCTCTGACATTCATCACATTTCTGTACGTACTGCTGCGCATCTTGTTGCATCCATGGCCACCAATACCCATGAGTGAGGGCTCGGTGCGCCAGTGACCTTCCACCAATGTGGCATCCACAAATCCCATTGTGAATTTCGTAGAGAACATTCTCGACCAGATTTGGATGCACACATAGAAGATAAGGGCCAAGATAGGAGCGTCTGTACAGCTTTCCAGATGGTGAGATCCAAAACCGAGCTGACTTATGTCTGACTTTGTTGGCTTCCTTTTTGTCTTCAGGGAGAGTACCAGATTTTAGAAAAGCAAGTATCGGATCCATCCAACTCGGCTCTAGGTTGCTGCAGAGGACTGGAGATGCAATGCTTAGTTCTGACACGAACTCAACCCAAACTTTTCTAGCATCTTTGGTATCCACTAACGAGACGGGGCAAGCCAGAGCATCAACATGGCTGTTTTTGTCCCGACTAATTTGTTCCACTCGTATGGATTAAAACTTTTTGAGTAGGTTTTTGGCCTTACCTGTATACATAGCCATTCTTTCATCTCGTGTTTCATAGACCCCAGAAAGCTGCCAGATGTTTCCAATAAAGAGTTTCCATGCTTTCGAAGCGCAGGGCTTACCCTGTTCGGTGGTACATGGCACCTGTGCCGAACTCAAATTCCCCGGTTCAGTACTCTGGGTTGGAGCAAATTTTACGAAAAAATCTGCTAAAACCTGGGCCTTGATCGCCGTCCTGGGTTGATACCGAATGTCAAACTCACCAAGTTCTACCGCCCATTTTTGCTGTTCGACCAGAGAAATCAGCTCGGCTGAATACAGATCTGAGGGGGAATTCAGTGAGGACGTTAATGGTATTACCCTGGAAGTAATATTGCAACTTTCTTGAGGCGATAAGCAGCGCGTAAGCTAACTTTTCCAATGGTAGATACCGTGTCTCGGCATCTAGTAAAGTCTTGCTAGCATAGTATACTGGCCTCTGTTCCTTGTGAACTTCCCGAATCAATACTGCGCTTACGGCATGATCTGAGACTGCTAGATAGAGGTACAGCTCCTCTCCTGGTTCTGGTGTGGACAGAAGAGGTGGTGTGCTGAGATATCTTTTGAGACTTTGCAGTGCTTCGGTACACTCGCAACTCCATTCAAACGCTGCCCTTTTCCTCAAAAGCTGGAAGAAGGGTTTTATTCGATCTAAAGATTTGCTGATAAACCGATTCAGTGTGGCCGCTATTCTAGCCAGTTTCTGCAGTTCTTTAGCCTTTGTTGGTATTTCAAGGTCTTGTATTGCTTTGATTTGGTTCGGATTCGCCTCGATTCCTCTGTGAGTGACCATATATCCCAAGAACTTCCCTGTTCCTATCCCGAAAACGCATTTCGAGGCATTGAGGTGAAGCTGATGGTTTTTCAAGATGCCAAAAACTTCTCTCAAGTCTTTAAGGTGGTCTGTAGCGAGCTTGCTTTTTACCACCATATCATCTCTATAAGCTTCCATGGTTTTCCCAAGTTGGTCCTTAAACATCCGAGTGATCATCTGCTGGTAGGTTGCCCCGGCGTTCTTGAGGCCGAATGGCATTACTTTGCAGCAGTAAGTTCCCCTTGGAGTGATGAATGTTGTCTTTTCTTGATCCGGACCGAACAGTGGTATCTGGTGATAGCCGTTACAAGCGTTCAGAAAGCTCATGCACTCATGCTCTGCTGTTGAGTCTACTAGTTGATCGATGCGAGGCAGCGGAAAGCTATCTTTAGGGCAGGCTTTGTTTAAGCAAGTGAAGTCAATGCAAACTCTCCATTTTCCGTTCTTCTTTTTAACTACAACTGTGTTGGACAGCCATTGCGGGTATTGAACTTCTCTGATTGCTCCCGATGCTAGGAGTTTTTCGACTTCAGCAATTACTACTTCAGTGTGCTCGACTGAGGATCTTCAACTTTTCTGTACAACGGGCCGAGCGGAAGGGTTGATGTTGAGCTTGTGGCAAGCAAATTCTGGGTCCAACCCTGGAGTATCATATGCTGACCATGCGAATACCTCCATATTTTCCCTCAGCAGTTCTAGCAACTGAAGTTTCTCATCAGCGCCTAGCGAGGTACCGATAAGGAAGTACTTTTCTGGATCATCCTCTTTTACCAGGACTTTCTCCGAATCCTCTACTATCTTTTTCTCTGGGGCTCCCCCTATATCTTCCAAGACTGGCTGTTCGGCCACTTCCACTGTCTGTACCCGATTGCAGAGTTGTTTTGCCTTTAATGCCGCCATGAAACAATGTTTGGATGCAACTTGATCCCCCGAGATCTGCTCTACTCCGTATTCTGTTGGGAAACGGATGAACTGGTGGTAGGTTGAAGGGACCGCCTCCATTTGATGAATCCATGGACGGCCAAGTATGGCGTTGTAAGGAGATGGTGTATTAATAACTAGAAACTCTATCTGGAGGGTTTTTGTTCCTGCCACGACTGGCAATACTATTCTGCCAAGTGGAGGTGCTGCTTGGAGAGACCAAGCTTTCTGAACAAGTCATAATACAATATGTCTGTTACACTGCCTTGATCTACCAGGACTCGTTTTACGTCAAACCGTTTCCCGATTCCCATAGTTATAATCAATGCGTCAGTGTGTGGGTGCTGTATGCCTTCTAAATCCTTTCTAGTAAATGAAACAGTGCACGAGGGGGATTTGGGTACGTGCGTACCTTTTTCGATGCAGGCTCTACTGACATGACCTGCTGAATTTGCACAGCCTTAGCAATCTCTTCTCTCGGTGTCTCCTGAGGTTCCTAAGTCTGTCCCATGGATCATATTTATTATCAACCGAGGTGGGTGTTCAATATTTGGCTCTGGTGGTGGGTTTCCCGATTCAGTCACTTCCTTGTCCTGATTAATGTAATCCCGGAGGTGCCCAGCTGCTACCAAGTCCTCCAAGTGTTGTTTCAGTGCCCTGCAGTTCTGAGTCATGTGCTTTTGATTGCACTGAGCCAGATCTCCCAACATTTTCGGTGGCCAGACAAAGAAGGGCTCCCTCTTGATCTTTTCTAGGATTCGATAGATTAGCTCTTTGAATACAGTTACGACGGCTTCGTGGGATTTGGACTTATCCACTTCATTCACTGCGATCCCTCGATGTTCTCCTCAATCTGTTCTCTTCTTGTGCCGAGCTGTTTGTTCTGCTGATGCTACCTCGATGGGAATCTGATCATCTTCGAGGCAAGCGTACTGCTCAATCCTGGCACGCAAGTCTTTCAATGCTGTGGCCAGGCGCTTGGTAAGTGATTGTCTCAACTTACTTTTTGGGCGCAGACCATGTTTGAAAGACATAACGGCCATTTGCTTGCTGCACACGTTCTCCTTCAGGTCATTGTACTCTTCCCAGTACCTCCTAGCATAACTGCGCAGCATTTCTTCCTGCTCCTTTCGAAGGCTGAACAGTGTATCTGGCTCCTTCAAGATCTTAGTGTTAGAGACGAACCTGGCTAGGAACTCTTCGGAGAGCTGCTTCCAGCCATGAATCGATCCAGCGGGGAGTCGATCGAACTATCGAAGTCCGGTTTCTCCCAAGCTGGATGGGAAGACTTTGCACATCAGTGCCTCATCTCGGCTCTATAATGTAGACGCGCCCGGAGAACTCCCAAGAGAATCTCATTTTGTTCTCTAGCTACTAAAGTTCGGACTCAATGTCACGATTCTGAATCTAATCTCGCAAAGTGCAATGCAAGACCGATAAATCACCAAAGAGTCCAAATCCGGCAAATCATTTTGGAAAACTGATTTTTGTAAAGAAGAGCCAAACATGGACTGCTTTGCCAGATACAGAGTTGCCACCTAAATATTTATTTTGGGGGAATTTAGGAAACCCTGACTCGTTACCTAAGGCCACGTGTCCGTCATCACCAAAGTTGCCTCGGCTCAGGAACTTGGGTATGATTGGGAAAGGTCATCTATGAGCATCTCCGCTCGCCCGATCAAAGATCGGCCTGTACTAAGCATGATATCTTGTTTTTGAAAACACATGCGTTCTTATTCTGGTTAATTAGCTAGAATTACTATGTGATGCGCACAACACACAAGTATAGACTAGATTGCCTAATTTGGAATAAAGCATCGCATATCCGTTTGTTTGGAAATGGTTTGAAGTTTGCTACTCGCGAGTAGGCTAAAACACAGATTTCAATGAATCGTCCCAATTCAAGTAATCCAACCTTCACCCACAAGCATTCAGGCAGTTATATCACATAAGCAATTAGCCTCATGGCAAGCATGCTGTCATGTTAAAAACTCACACTCATACAAGATACTAAAGTATAAACACTCACAGTGTACTCCAAGCCAAAATAAAGAACTAGTTAGTAATCAATGCATGATCCTAGTCCATGTTAAGATGGCTAATGCAACTAGAAATAGGCTCGGCTATTCTAAAATGGCATGTGAGATGCAATACTTGATACATGTATTCAACTTAGAATTGAAGTACAATGCAGTTAGTATGATGCGCCGAGCCTGGTGCATGCAATACAAATGGATGGATGCAAACATGCATAGCATAAGAATGCTAAATGAAATATGCCCTAGAACTAACCATCGTAAACGGTTAAGTAAAAGGGAGAAAGAAATGGGGGTTAGAAGACATGCATCATACACACGCACGCTTATTACATAATTGCGCCCTCTCGACGGAGGGACCAAAAGAATAATACAAATTAACTAATTAACTAACTAACTAACAAGCTAATTAATTATTACAAAACCAAATGAATAACTAGCTACAACTAATTATTACAATACTTAAATAATTAACAAATTAATTAAGCTATGAAGACAGTAAAACAGCCTCGGGAAGAGGGACGAATGCATGCTCGGTCGGCTTCGCTCGGAAATCCGTTGCCATGCTTCATGTTGCCTCTATTTGCACTGCTCTGTACCTCTGAAAACTGTGTCAATTTCTGTGACACTTCTGAACCATCTTGTGTACACTGTGGGAGGTCATCGACCAAGAGATGATGCCATCGACCAAGATAGGAAGGTCATCAACCAAATATAAGGCTCTCGGCCAAATGTTTGTTGCCGATTGGCACTGAATATGGTCGATCGACCATCTCTTCCTGTGAAAAGCTCTTGTTGCTGCAGCAGAGGACAAACAGAGCATGGCAATACATTTACAAGACAATGCCTGCACAACTACACCCCTTATCATGTTTAAGAGTCAAAGGTGTGTAGTTCTCGACCCTCGGACCACCAATCACGCATTTCAATGCATGATGGCCAAAGAAGGCCAAGTGTGCAATTCAATATCAAATGAAATGCACAAAACACATAAGGAGCCCCAACCTCTATCATGCTTGATCAAGAGGCAAGGGATGCACACATAATGCAATGCAAACATGCAAGCATGATGCAAACAACTCAAGCATGCAACAAGTATGCAACAAGATCATTCAATGCATCTAATATGCAATAGGCATACAACCTAAACATGTAAACATGCATGGCATGCAATAACATGCAAAATGAAGCAAGGGTGCAACAACATGCAAGACAAGCATGCAACAACATGCAAAGATGGACTTAAACTAAAGTGGACAACTCTTAAACATGCCCAAATTAGTGGCCGAAATGCTATGGAAATGAAGACAAAGATACATACAAACATGTGTGCCAATTGGCCTATCACCTAAGCATAGGAGAGCAACTTTCAAGAACACTTAAAAGGGGACAAATATGGACATGTGACATACATTGTAAGCTCTGAAATCATGTTAGGAAAGGTACCAAACCAACCAAACAAAGCAAGCAAGTCATGCAAAGAGGCTTAAAGCTTGAAACTAGCAAAGGGACTCAAACCAAGGCTATGCAAAATCTGAAGCAAATGACAAGTATAATCCAAAACAGTCCTAGATCATGCCAAAATGAGCCTAAAACATGCAAGGACCAAAGCCAAAATAAACTAGAACAAAGGGCCAAAAGCATGAGGCATGCAAGGCTACAAAAGAGGTGTTACACTACACCTATCAAAACCAAACATGGCATTACTTAAGCAATGAAAAACAGAGTTATGGCATGGTAAAACAAGACCAAAAACCCACTTAGATGGCATCCCAAAGACCTAAACATGATGGCATACACAATGACCCATTCATGAGGCATACAACATCAACTCTTTAAAGCATTAAAGGAGTGACAAGAGCAAGTGTTTGAGCATGAAACATGGACTGAAATAGTATAACAAATGATGCCAAATCATTGAAATGGTCCAAGTAAAGCATGCTAGTGACTTGGACACTTAAGGCTAACAAGCTAGAATGCCTTATGGCTATACAAAGCATGACATATATGGTCAAAACAACTCAAATCAGAGTTTAAGCATGTTACAACAAGGCTAAAAGCTTCATGGAGTCGAGCCAAAATCATGCTAGAAACATGGCTTAAAACATGATGCATGTTAAGGCAAATAAAAAGATTGCAAGGCAAGTACATGAAGCATACATGGTATGTCCAAACCAAGTCAAAACGGTGTTATATCATGGCAAAATAAAGCCTAATACATACTGAAATGAAGCTAAAACAAGCCAAGCAAACATGCTACCAATATAAGCCATTTATACTAGCATTCAAGACAATAAGGAGAGGGGATGAACCTCTTCTATTTAGGACTCCAAAACCACCTTCCCACCGCTAAAAATCCTCTGGATTTCAGTGGTAGGAAGGTCATGCAAAGCCAAGAACAAGGTCCAAAATGGATGGCCTAAAACAAGGCCTAACAAGGCCTAAGAGGAGGGAAACAACCCCAAGCCAAAAAGTGATCTTAAACAAAGATCTAAAGCATAAAAAATCAGAACTTATTGTAATTTAGAGTTAAGCTTAAAACAATAAGCAAGAAGGACTAAAAGCTTAAGCAAAAAAGGGGTATTAAAAGCAAGAATGCTCACCCTTGAAGAACACTTTCAAGAACAAGGCTCCAGTAACTTTTCCAAGCTTAAACCACTCCAAGAACTCTGAAACTAACTCTCTAGGATCTCAGCAACCAAAGGATGGTGTATTGCTAGGTGTTTGTGTGCAATAGTGTGAACAAAACACCCTTTTGAGCACAAATACACACACAAATATATAGAGAAAGGGAGCTATAGAGATAGATAGATATATATCTTCTATCTCAGATTTTTGGAACCCTTGAGAAGGAATGAGGGCCTCCCCTCTTATAGAAATCCAAATTCAAAGCTTCTAAGAGAAGGTAAGCCAATGGGCAAATCCCTCCATACACGTGTATGGAGGGGGTGAATTGTGCATGCCAGCTGTGATAGCTGGCATAAAATATCTGCATAAAGCAGATGAATAAATAGGGTTCGGCCAAAAAACATGGCCAATCGACCAACATAAGTGCCGATCAACCAAAAGGAGTGCCGATCGGCCAACACTTTTGGCCGATGGCAAGAAAACAAGGCCGACGGCTTCAAGCCTTGGCCGATGGGTTCAGGGGATGGCAAACAAGCCACCCTCTTCCCTTAGAAGCAAAAACACAAGTGTTTGGTCCACAACCAAGCACAAAACAGACAAGTTGAGAGATCTTGAGGCAAGGCGCGCGGCCGAGACCTCCGGGAACTCAAAACGAACACAGGCATGGATGATTATCGAGTGTTCAAACGATAACGTCAAAGTCTTGAGGACGGTCAAAAATGGAGTGTCTACACATAAAGACATCATTTGTCTGTAATGGCTAATATGTGTCAGCGGGTCCAACTTCCCATTGTACGAAGTGAACTTTGGTGGGGTGAATTTTTTTGGAGGTCTCATGGCCTCAATTTCCAGGGAGAGTGGTGAGGAGACGAGCCTATCTAGTGCTCGGTGTTCTCTCTGGTAAACAGTACGGTCCAGATGATCCCGATGTTGCTCGTTCTGCTTGTTGCCGATCAACCAAGTACGAAGGTCTTAAGGAGGGTATTTAGTCTGTTGGCTAACCGTCTTCTGCCTCTTAGCCCTTCTCCGGGTTGACCCACAGGTGTGGTTGCTTGCCGCCTCACTCTATACCGGGATAGGTTGGCTTTGTTGCCCAGACTTATTTCTAGGGAACTTCTTCACTGGTGGCTCTCTGGATGAGCTCCTCTGTCGCAAACGAGAGGGCTCTGCTTCAGTCTTCTTTTCCGTCGGATCACCCAGCACCCTTTTAAGTTGGGCTTTCAGCTCCTGTATCTCCATCCCCATGGAGTCTATGATTCGATCTCTGTAATCCTTTTCCAGAAGAAAGTGATGAGAAGAACCTCCAGCGAAGGGTAATCGATGCTCGATGGATTCAGGGGTCCGGTTATTGTTTCCAGTTTGTTCCTCCAGGGCTGTTGGGAGTGCCAAGCCTTTGTCCTTCGTCTTCTCTGTCTGTGGAGTATGTGTCGAAGGCGGAATGTCCTCAATCCCCATCACCGGAACTGAGTATAGAGCTTAGAGATGAAATGATCCACGTTCACCGCACCAATTGTGCGTACCGGATTCCGCACTAGATGAAAGTGGATTGGGGCTCCACGCTCAGTTGGAAAGTCCAAGGATTGGGGTTCCTGCCACAAGAAGCACCGCAAGAGCTGCCCGGCCGGGGTTAGTCGAATAACCCCTCCGGTGTAGAAATCAGTGATCGGAGAAGAATGGTTGAGTTTATAAGTTAGTGATGTTCAGCTGGGAACAGTTCAGTTACCTTCAATGTGAAGTGAGTGAAGTATATATAGGGTTTCTTGCTTGCTTCTCAAGATGGTTTCATGGAGCTTGGGTGCTGCCAAGTTTCCTTTTAGCATTGCTCAAGATGGGGGACCACCTGGTTGTTGTCATAGAATGTATATACTCATTGTAGTTATGCTGATAACAAACCTCATTCTGTTGGTTTAACAGCTTTCGTGATTCTAGGTGTAGGGGACCAGCTGAGGTGGCAACTTGCACATGCTCACACTCACAACTTCCACGTTTCTCTTCGAGGTTCCCTCAGCTCGGTACCTTCGTGCCGCAGTTCGGCCCTATATAAGGCTTCCGTTGGGATGAGCTGGTCCATTCGGATATCTTAATGTAGGCTTGACCTACTTTAGTTCGGCCCATAGATTAGGTCTTGCAGCTCAGCTCAGCTCAGCCCAGTATCGCAGCCGGGCTAGCCTTTCCACTGCGGGTTGGGCTCAAGTGCTTGAGGACTTGAGTAGATTGTTGATTATAGAGTTGGGCTCAATTGGCTTGCCCATATATTCATCTAATCCAGTTGGATTTGGGCTTTAGTGGATTGGGCCAGCCCAAGGCTTGGATCCGACCCATTTTATATTCAGCCCTTTAATTCTCTTGGTGAAAATGGGTTTTTCATGTTCAAATTTAAAAATGAGAATGTTGTTGACTGCATTCTCAGTGAAGGTCCTTATTTTTGGAAGAGAAATTAATTAATTTTAAGAAGTGGGAACCTGGGTTACATTTATCAAAATGGGTTTTCTCTTTTTTCCGATTTGGGTCAAGTTCTTCAATGTCCCTCTTGAACTGTGGACAGAGGAGGGACTTTCTTTTGTTGCAGGTGTAATTGGGAAGCCTCTGTTTCTTGATGAACCTACCCAATTGAAGAGCTGGTTGACTTTTGCTAGGGTGTGTGTGGAGGTTGATGCTACTAAGGAAATCCCAAACTCATTTAAGATCAATTTGGGGTATTGTGAACCTTATGAAATTAAGGTTGAAGTCTCTTGGAGACCTTGGAGTCAGAGGCATGATGTTTCTATGGCAATTGGGGAGGCTTCTAACTCTCTCCCCTCCGGGGCAGAGGAAAAAGGGAAAGCTGTAGTGGAAGATAGCACATTTGCATCCACTTCTATTATGTTTGATGTTCTTGATCAACTAACGAGCATGGAGGGACCTAGCGGTGACAACACTGAGATGATCCTTATGCCTTGTCCATCCTCATCTACAAATCTTGATGTGCTAGCTTCATGTGCTCCAATTGTGGAGAATTCAAGGGGGCAGAGAAAGAGTAAGGGAGAGGATAAATTATTTTCTTCAAATAAAGCCAACCCGAGTGGCCTTGTGGAGATCGAAATCCTGGGTACAAATGAAGAGGAAATTGAGGGAAATCTGCCAAGAGAATTGGTAGAAACTCTAGTGAAAAAGGAAGATGAAGGACTGGTCTTAGGGGAATGCGAATTGTAGTGGTTGCAAATCTTTTTTTATCAAACCAATGGAGCCATGCCTGAAGCCTTCAAGTAAGTTTACAAGTTCAAAGAATGGTAGCCTAATAGCTTACCTTGTGTTTATGTGTTTTTTTTGTGCTTATCCTCTCGAGTTGTGAGAGGTCTTTTGTTTTCCTTTCCTGCCGGGCATGAGAGGTTGCTTATATGCTCACTGGAGGACCTGTCTTGAGCTTTGCAGTTTTATATATTTTTTGTAATAAAATCTCACATACCAAAAAAAAGTGATGTCCTGAATTGGAAGCATTTTTACCTAGTTTGCCAGTGAAGGGCATCCCCAATGTGGAGAAAATACTAAACGCATATCTCAAACTCAGTATCCGAGAATGAATAGAGAATGCCCACACGATACGAAGATTCCAATTTTTCTATTGATCATTATCATGGTGGTAAGCTAGCTCCCTCCGTACTAGTTGGAAAGAAATCCAATTTTACGACGTATGTTTTTTAAAGCTACCTCATGAACAAGTTAAAAAATAATAATAATAACAATATTGAATTTGTTCATAGCCACAAGGGAATTGCCTGGTTAATCTTGTAGTAGTTTTTTCCGTGCAATTTCTTCATTTCATTTATGGCAATCCACCAGCCTACATGAAATCTATCACCTGGTCTCACAGTTCTTATTTATTTATATTTAAAATTTCCCTGGAATAAACTAGTGATATCCATTGAGAAAATGTTCTTAAGACGTTAAAATCTGTGGTGCATAGCAAGTCCTAATTATGAACAGTCTTTAGGAGGAGTTTAATGGTTCATAACAGAGCAAACTTTGAGTCAATTACAGGCAAACTTTGACAGACTAGTAACAACTCCGAACTGTCTTCTTCTTCTTCTTCTTCTTCATCTTCTTTCACGTACTTTCAAAAAACTAGATTGTAGTGAAAACTTATCTGTCAATGGATAGAAAGCTCTCTCACCACTGCACATTTAGGGGAAATTTTACTTCAGGGGTTACTTTGAAAATAATTATAAATAAGTGATAAATTTTATAAATGTTAATAATTAAAAAATAAACGTTTTCATGAATCTATAATAAAATTTTAAACCTATCACTGATGGGTAATTTTCTCAAAAATTTATAATTGGACATTTGTGGAAATTTAGAGATTATGCAAACATACAAACTGCACTAATGCACTGCATACCAATGTCATAAGTCGTGTAACGTATAGTGGACAGACCCAAAATTCTAGCCTGAGGTGCAAATGTTAATAATTGGGCTAGTATTAGAATTTTTTTTTTTTGAAAAAATAACTAATAAAGTCTTATTTAGCTTTTAAGATTATTATAAAGTTCTATCAAATTTGAATACGGACAACTAAATTTTATTTTTTATAACATATTTTCAAAAAATTCATTGCTCCATAATGGAAGTGTTGGCATCATAAATCTGTAATTATTATTATTATTATTGATAAATTGCAGGACACGTGGTACTCTCCTATTAATTTGGAGGTTATGAGAAGCTATGAAGACATGGAGGGATATGTGACATTATGGGAATGAAGATAGAAGAGTGGGTAGTTTTAGGTGGTTATTGGGTAGTTATTGCTGAAAGTTTTTTCCTACAAATATTTGCCTATAAATAGCCATTTATAGCTACATTGTAAAGACCCAAACTCAGATCCAGAAACCAGTCATTTACTTTGTATTTCTTTCCAGTTTTACATTTCCAGTTCTTTATATTTCGGCATTTCAATTCATGTACCACACTTCATTTCCTAGAAGTAGTTTTAAGTAGTCGTTGCTGTAAAAATTTTCAAGATTGGGTCATTTCATTGTAAGTTCTTATTTGCTTAATGAAATTCAATTTCTGAATTGTTCTGTACTTGTTATCTCTTATAAATTTATCCTAAAAGCAAAAGTCCTTTTCATTGAGGCTGAAAGAACTTCAACACAATCGTTTGATAATTGGTTGGTAATTAAAATTTTGTAAGGACTGATTGATCCTTGTTGGCATGCTTAAATTTACATCATTAACCCTCGAAAGCCAAAAAAGCCAACACATATTTTTTAACATGCCCAGTGGAACTTTTATAATGGTTAGACGTAGACGACAAGGAGAAAATGAGCGCCTTGACGAAGGCATAAAAGAAGAAATAACAAACGAATTGAATTTTGCTATTCAAATTTGTAAAAATAAAATATATTGGCGTGAAAGAAAAATTTTGGACTTTCAAGGAGAGATCTATTTTCTTGATGAAGAAAATTTCCAAGTTGTTTCTTCATTACCATATTATTTGGTAGAAGAAAAGATACACCATCTAATTAGAGTAATTCATCAACTTTGTGTGGAAATTTGCCAATGGAGACATGAGTTATCAACCCTTCTTGTCAAGTCTTCAAGGACTGAATTTTGTGGGGTTTTACAAAATATTTTCAAGTCATTTGTAACTGAAATTAGTGAAAATATAATTTCATCAATGGTTCAAGGGGTTCAAGAGCCCATTTTTAAAAAGTCAAATTATGAAATTAACATAACGAAAGAGCATATTCTTGAGCCAAATTTGGCTAAGAATGATTTTTCATGCATGGCTCAGGGGGTTAAAAACCCCATTTTAAAGAGCCAACTTATGAAAATAACATGGCTAAAAAGCATATTGTTGAGCCAAATATGGTTAAAAATAACGTTCCATATAAGGCTCGGAGGGTTGAAAAACCCATTCTTAGAAAGTCAAGCCATGGAAATAACATGTCTATGGAGGATTTTCATAAGCCATTAATGGCTAAAAAAAAAAAAAAAAAAACTCCACTTGTCAATGAATGATGAAAGTTATTTGGGCAAAGAAGATGTTCTTAGACCAAAAGTGATTAAAGATGATGATCAATCCACTATTGACAGATTTAAAATATTTGACATTGTTGAAAATGTCAAGGTATTTGAGCTTCCCAGGCTATATTGTGCCATGACTTTCGGTGTTCAAAATCTATTTTGGATTTGTGGGTCGCATCAAAAATTTAATTTTGATGAAATGGCTAATAAAACAATCATCTTTAAGCATTGTTCTGATGAGTTTGATGCACTGAAGAACAAATTAATCGTTTGAAAGGTAGAACTCGGCTAAGAGTGGCCAAAGCACTTCGAAGGTCTATATATTTGGTTCGAAGGTAATTCGAAACTCGAAAACACTTCAAAGTGACATATATTTAGTTTGAAGGTAGGTCAAAACTCCCTCAAAAGAACTTCAAAAGTTCGAAGGTAATTCGAAACTCGAAAATACTTCAAAGTGTCGTATATTTAGTTCGAAGGTAGGTCGAGGCTCCCTCAAAAGCATTCGAATGTCTGTATATTTGGTTCGAAAGTAATTCGAAACTCGAAAACACATCAGAGTTCCTTATATTTAGTTCGAAGGTGGCTCGAAGCTCTCTCAAAAGCACTTCGAAGGTCCATATATTTAGTTAGAAGGTAATTCCAAACTCTGCAAAACATTTTAAAGTAGTGTAATTTGAAGAGTGTTTATGTTGTTTGTCATTTTGAAGCAATTCGAAGTAGTACAATTAGAAGTAAAAATATATGGTTAAGGTCTGAAGAATCATACTTCGAAGGTCTTGAAATTTTCATAGTTTCATGATGCATCGAAGGTCTCGAAGTAAAGCATAGAAGGGCCAACTGTTACTAATGGCTCAAAGAAAATATCATTGGCATGCATTGTGACTAAATCAAATTGGTCACCATTTCAAACATATGCAAAGTAATCCAATTTCGAAGCACACATTAAAATTCGAAGCATGTGAACTTATTTTAATTATGTTTTAAAGCCTTATAAACTCTCCAAGCAGGTAGCTATTATGCATTCAAAGCTTTTAAAGCTTCTAAAATATGCTGTGAGCACCTTCGAAGCAATGTTTTGGTTCTTTTTTTAACAAAATTGAATCATGTTGTATAACAAAAGAATCTTCGAATGTGTGTCTTCTTTCGAATACATTAATTAATTGCCAAGTATGGTCTAAATTGATGTGCAACTCTTCATGAATTCGAGGTTCCTCATTCTGAAAGAGTTGCGAGGGGTAATGTTGGCACCATAAATCTGTAATTATTATTATTATTATTGATAAATTGCAGGACATATGGCACTCTCCTATTCATTTGGAGGTTGTGAAAAGTTATGAAGACATGGAGGGATATGTGGCATTGTGGGAATGAAGATGGAAGAGTGGGTAGTTTTAGGTGGTTATTGGGTAGTTATTGTTAGAAGTTTTTTTCCTACAAATATTTGCCTATAAATAGCCATTCATGGCTACATTGTAAAGACCCAAACTCAGATCCAGAAACTAGTCCTTTACTTCATATTTCTTTCTAGTTTAACATTTCCAGTTCTTTATATTTCAACATTTCAATTCTTGTACTGCACTTCATTTCCTAAGAGTAGTTTCAAATAGTCGTTGCTATAAACTTTTTTAAGACTGGGTCATTTTATTGTAAGTTCTTATTTACTTAATGAAATTCAGTTTCTGAATTGTTCTGTACTTGTTATCTCTTATAAATTTCTCCTAAAACAAGCCACCAGTAAATTCCTTTTCATTGAAACTGAAAGAACTTCAACATAGTGGGTGTTTGGGAAGTGAGTTTCTATGTAGGTTTTTTTAGTTGTAGGATATTATTGGATAAAAAAAATTTTAGC
This sequence comes from Camellia granthamiana, assembly GCA_036172215.1. Classification (NCBI taxonomy): domain Eukaryota; kingdom Viridiplantae; phylum Streptophyta; class Magnoliopsida; order Ericales; family Theaceae; genus Camellia; species Camellia granthamiana. The sequence goes on along the minus strand of CM069911.1, from coordinate 31,891,006 downwards.
GTTTGGGAAGATAGTTGGGTTTTTTTTGTGGTTGGATGTGATGTTTGTGAGAGAAAAAGTGAAATGATTATGGGGGTTGGATGTGATATTTTGTTTGGATGTATTTTTTTTGGTTTTGCAAAACTTTTGTCTTTTAGTGGAAAAAATGAGAAAAAAATTTGGGAACCAAGTTCCCAAACACCACCATAATCGTTTAATAATTGGCTAGCAATTAAAATTCTGTAAGAACTAATTGATTCTTACTAGCACACTTAAATTTACACTATCAACCCTCAAAAGCCAAAAAAAGCCAACAGGTAGATGTTATCTTAATTTTATCCCTCATTTAATATGAACAACAATTTCATAGACATTTTTTTATCTAAGTAGGATAATATTTTTTTAATTGTAAAAATTATGATATTATTTTAAAAAATAATAAATCACAATGAAAAAATTATCAATAAATTCTATTTTGTTTTGAAAATTATTGTTGAGTTACATCAAATTTCAATATTAACAAATAAATCTTTTTTTATTTATAAATTGTTATTAAAAAAATTCAGTTATTCATAATATTATATTTATTTTCATTTTATTTTTTCATTAAAATATGAACAAAAAATTTCATAAATAATTTTAATTTATTAGAAATTTTGTAATTCAATTATTTTAAAATTTTCAAATTAAATGATTTTTCATAAACAAAATTATAAGTGTAAGATTAATAATTTTTACAATTAAAATTGAGTTTAAATTAGTTATAAAATTGTTATTCATATTAAATAGGAAGGGTAAAATTGGAGTAAGACACACCATTATGGAGCAATGAACTTTTTGAAAATATGTTATGAAAAATAGGATTTAGTTGTCTATATTGAACTTTGATAGGACTTGATAGTAATCTTAAGAGCAAAATACGACTTATCAGTTTTATTTTATTTTGTTTTATTTTATTTAAAATCTTGGGAGATGAACTTGTATAATTTGATAATATTCATAACAAATACTTTAGGGATGCAATTAATACAAATTAAACATTAGGGATCAAAATGAAAAAGAGGGCATACTTAGGCCAATTTATTTAATTTATCCTGCAAGTATATATACACATAACAAACACTTATTTTGTTACATTAATCAACCCTGATTAATTATTATTTTGTTTTACTAGTTTCAACTTTAATATTTTTTAACATTAATCAGGCTAAATCACAAAGGGTTGGCCGTATGTGGTAGACACATAAAGATAAGATTTATTGTTTTGAGTTCAAGTCACTGCTAAGAACTCATAGAAGCTTATTTGGTTGTTAATTTTAAAGTTTCGAGATTAATCAAGATACGTTAAACTGATTTGGACACTCAGCTATTAAAAAATAAAAAATAAAAAAATAATCAGAAAAGGGGTGAAAAGGAGACTAAATTTTTTTTATGATATATAAATTACACATATATAAATTCAAATACCATGAAAATAATGTCTGATACGATAAAGAAGCTTTTTTGGTGCAAGGCAAGAAAAGAATGCAATAATAGAAATGGATGGTAAAGAACCAGAGCAGCTGTGGAAAGGAAGAGGGACCACTGCTGCACGAAACAGGGAAAGGGGAAGGCTAGGCGGTGGTGGAAAGCGGGGCATAGGGAAGGAAGGTTGTTTGTTTCTGATGACCTTGACAGGTGAAATAATCACCTGAGGCACACAAAAGAAAAAAGAAAAAAAATAAGGTGTGAATAAAAGTGACTGACGTGGCACTCCCTGGTTGGCTCTCTTACTTAGACCTCAAATATTTTATCAATATTTTTATCATAATATTTTATATAGATGTGTAATCTATACCATGTGAGTTTTATGTGAGTTCTACACCTATGTGAGACATTTAATAAATTTTTTATAAAACATTTGAGATCCCTAATACTTATTTATGTATGTTACTAATACTAATGCAATTATGACTTGTGGTCATTATAAAATTTTTGAATAAATTATAAGAACTCTTTATATTTGTTTAAAATATAAATTATTTTTTAAAATTTTAAAAATTACATCTCGTCCCTTTAAATTTTTAATTGCATAACCATTAATTACTTTTATTAATAAATTATTGTGTTAATTAATATTTTTAACGATATCATAAATATATTTTAATTAATAATTTTAATATTGTATAGAGAGTAGTTAAGGATTTATTTTTTTTTATTAATTTTGTTAAATATTTTATTATTACTCTTTTTTTTCAGGATTTGATAGTATGACTTTGCCCAAGTGACAGATGGTGGAGACTACTGATTGGAGCACATAAGCTCATTGATGTTGTGTGTTGAAGCTTCGGAGCTATTACACACGAATGTATATAATTTATTTAAATAGTTCAATGAGAAAAAAAATTATTTTTGACTAAAAGGCAATGTTTTCAATTTATATTTTCTTGTGAATTTGACGGTAATAATGGTAAATTGGAGGATATTTAAAGATTCTGAATATAAAATGAATTATAAATTTAATAGCGGTACATATATAACTTTTTTTTTCGTAAAATTTATATTTTTAAATTTTTTAGTGAAGATCTATTCAACAAAAGAATTCAAAATTTTGAGAAAAAGGAAAAAAAAAAAGAAAAGAAAAGAGACACTGAATTTTCTATCATTGGATGGTGCAATTTTACTGACAAGATTCAGTGAAATAAGTGAAACTTTACTATCAATGGCCAAGCTAGATCATTTACATATTCTTTTCTTCTAATTGTCCTTTTGCTTTAGCTTTTTCTTTTTACCTATCATGCTTTTCCTTTTGCTTTAACTTTTTTTTTTTTTTTTTGGTTGATTCAAAAGAAAGATTACAGCAGGAAAGGAAAACAAAAGAACAGCAGTAGCAGACCAAAAAGATGGCTAAACAAGCTTAAGCCCTTTCACAAGATGTTCCAACTATAGTCTTGTTTAGTGTAGTTTAAAAGTTATTTATTTCAGTTTTTAACTTAATTTAAATTATTTTAATGTGTTTGGTTTAATTTATAACTTATAAGTTATAGTTTTTTAGAAGTCAGAAATCAATTTATTTTTTGAGTGGGACAAGAAATACTTAATTTATAAGTAAAAAATTAACTTATATTTAAAATTATAAATTATAAACTGTTTAAATATAAATTATAAATACTTTTCTACAGTTGTACTAAACAGGCGTATGCCTGTAACAAGCTTTAGCCCTCTTACAAGATGGTCCTGTTGCTTTAACTTTTGATTTTCCTATTGTTTTAGCTTTTGATTAGCCTTGACATCAATCACTATCAGTGAAGTCACATCCGGTAAAGGGGATCACAAAACAGGGGAGGAAGAGAGCGCAAGATAAATTCTTCAATAATGTTCGTTTTAAATATTATTTTCAATGAAAATAAGAATAATATGAATGAAACATATTATTGTCTCGAGGCGTGACTACTAGAAAACATGCCTCAACTTCATTCTTTTAAGAGAAATGTTAGAGATCATGAAACATTTTTTATAAAAATGATTATGAAAAATTTATAATTCTTAGATTACCTTGATTAATGTGTTGTGCTTTATTCTAAGTGTAATTCAAAGATCACAAATCTTCATGAGAGACTTTTCATAATACCTACCATTACTGTTGTTTTAATAGGCACAACTCTTGGAAATGCAATTGTGGCTGTGTTGTGCCGATGACAAACAATCATCAAGCAACAAACTAAAACGTATGAACGATCTTTATTTTATCAAAATTTCTTCATAAATGTGGTTTTAAAAAAAATTATAAATAAAAGCAAATAAAAAATACAAAATACAAAGGCTATGTTTGGTTTGTTTTTTAATTTTTTTTTAAAATATAAATTAATTTTATAAAATAAATATCAAAAAATATTTTTAAATTTCAAAAATTATTTTTAGCCTTCTAAAATATAAAATTATATAAAAATAATAAGTGTTTTAATTCTTAGTCAAAGATAAAAGAGTCTTTTTATTTTAAGCTCGGGATAATCTCACCCTACCCCATTACTAATAATCCTACAAATTTATTTAATTAATTATCCATTGGATTAATAATCCTGAAACAAAATTTCAAAACAAATAACGGAATTATTAGGCCCACGGATTAATAATCTCAATCCCTTACTCTAATTCTATCAATCAAACGTGCCCTAAGAGTCTTCCCACTTTTAAAGTAGTAGTAGATGTCTGTGGATCTGTTTCAGTTTTATATAATGGTAATATTATAGATGAGTGTCATAAACTAACCCATTCATTTTAGAGAGAGAGAGAGAGAGAGAGAGAGAGAGAGAGAGATGAGTAGTAGTAGAAGGAGGAGGAGGAAGGAGAGAGTGAGATGGATACAACACTACAACAATGGGCAGAAGATACTGTTGGTTGGTGAAGGTGACTTCTCATTTTCAGCATGTTTAGCTAGAGCTTTTCGCTCTGCTGTTAACATGGTTGCAACTTCTCGTCATTCTCAAGGTCAGTCCAATGAGAGATAAAATTTTGTTTAATATGGTTATAATTTTGGATGCTTCATATCCCTTCAATATTTTATCAAATTTTCAATTTTTGTGTTGGGATACAAATACATAAAGTGTTAGTCAATTTTTCTTTTTTAAAAATTGGATGTTTGTGGTTATCTTACATGCACTTTGGCTAATCACACAATTTCAAAGTTAATATATTGCTACAATATATGACACTTTTACCGACTAATTGATTTCGTCCCTAATACTAGTATTTTTTTGTCTCCAATTACATTTAGTGACGAAATAAAAATCGTCACTAGAATCGTCAGAAAGCCTTGTCCCAGAAAAGTCAAATTAACCTTTTTGTGACAATTCTTTTATAATGTCACTAAAACTGAGAATCAGTGATGATTTTCCTTCCGCATCTAAATGTTTAAATTTTCAAAACTAAATATTTCTTCGGCAATAATTTGTCCCAAAAAGATTATTTTTTTCATTTTTTGAGCTAAAAAATTAAATTTTTTAGATGTAACTAAATGAGGCCATCTATATATGCATTTAATATTTTTTTTCATACATCTTGTGTTATACTTTGGTTTTTATGCAGAGTTGTTAAGGGTGAAACACTGGACCAGTGAAGCAGAATTGCAGACATTGGAGAGATTAGGATGCCTAATTTTGCATGAAGTGGATGTGTATGAGATGGGCTACCATCCCACACTAAGTCGCATGAAATTCGATGTTGTAATATTTAATTTTCCTCATGCAGGGCATTTTTATGGCTTTTGCGAAAGAGATGAAGAGCTTATTGAGTAAGGCTTCATTTGTTTCGACAGTAAATTGATTTTACACAGAAAAAAATATTTTGTTTTTTGATTTTTGACGTTTGATTAACACTTGAAAAAAAAAAATTTATTGCCTAAAACGAGAAATTTTAATTCAATAAAATGTCATTTATAACTTTTTAGTGAGTTAAAATATTTATTGAAAATGCTAAATGTGTTAAAAATGTAGTGAGTGAGAGTCAATTTTGTAAAAATCGATTTACAAAATTTTATAGGTAAGTTATTGTTAGAAAAATAATGCAAAAATATTTTTCTTAAAAAATGTTTTACTTGCTTTTTATTCAACTAAACAACAAAAAATAAATAAAATATTTTATATCAAAACAAATGGAGCCTAAGTGTAGTGAGTTTATTTCAACTATCTACTAATGTTATGTACACTGAAGAATGAAATTAATTTACTTTTGAACTAAAAACACTGAAATTCATTGGAAAGCCATTTTTTAGTAATAAAAAAATTTATTTGGGCCAAAAATATTTTTTTTTTACTTTCAACAGGTAAAAAATATTTTCTAAATTGAGTCTTATTTTATGCTACCACATTACCACAACTGTTTCGACCTCCATCTTTTTCACCATCTTTTGCCACTTCCACCACTAGCATCACCACCACAAATACTACCACCAACACCACCATCATTAAGAAAAGTTATATTCACTAGTATATTAGTTTTAATATCATAATCACCCTTAGGAAAATATTTTGGGAGAATTTCAGCTTCGTATAAAATTTGAGAATTAAATACAAATTAGTGATAAATTTTTATCAATATTGATAATTAAAATTATAAAAATTTTCGTACATATGTAATAATTCTCAAATTATAACTGAGAGGTAATTTTCCCCAAATATTTTTTATAAAAATAATTTGTATGCAAAAAAAATTTTCGTCAAGACAAACAGAGTACAAATTTAGTGACAAATGATGTCAGGCTTAGTTCAAAAAAAAAAAAAAAAAAAAAATTGATGTCTGGCAGTTGAAGTACTCCAGCTAAAACACCCATCAATATGACGCAAAATTTTATAAATGTGGCTATCAATCAAGTTGAGTTTCTGCTTTTTTATTTTTTATTTTTTTATTTTTTATAAGAATTCTGTTTATAAATAATTTAAAAAAAAAAAAAAAACATGATTTGGGTGTTTTATTGAGAGACAGGATGCACAGGGAGCTTTTGACAGCTTTTTTTGAGAATGCAAGAGATTTGCTGGAGGAAGGCGGTGAAGTGCATGTCACACACAGGGATGACTATCCTTACAACACATGGCGTTTGGAAAAGCTAGCTTCAAAAACTGGCTTTAATTTGAAAGAGAAAGTGGGGTTTGAAAAGGAGAACTACCCAGGATACCATAACAAGAGAGGTGGTGATATCAACTGCAACAAACCATTCCTTCTCAAACTCTGCTTCACTTTCAAATTCACTCTCAAGAAAAGTTATTTGCCGAAGAATAATGTCATTGACCACAACGATCAAATGGTGAAGAAGATTGACACTGTAAGTGGTGACAGGGTGAAATGTATCGTTAAAAGTTCTATGTCGATGAATGATGTCGCTGACGACCACGATAAAATGGTGAGGAAGATTGACATTGTAAGTGGTGACAGGGTGAAATGTATTGTTAAAAGATCTCTGCCAATGAATGTTGTCGTTGACGAGCACGATAAAATGGTGAGGAAGAATGACATTGTAAATGGTGATAGGGTAAAATGTATCGTTAAAAGTTCTATGCCGATGAATGATGTCATTGATGACCACGACAAAATGGTGAGGAAGATTGACACGGTAAGTGGTGACAAGGTGGAATGTATCGTTAAAAGTTCTTTGCCGATGAATGATGTCGTTGACGACCAAGATAAAATGGTGAGGAAGATTGACAACGTAAGTAGTGAAAAGGTGAAATGTATCGTTAAAAGTTCTATGCCGACAAATGATGTTGTTGACGACCATGATAAAATGGTGAGGAAGATTGACATTGTAAGTGGTAATAAGGGGGAATGTATCGTTAAACGTTCTATGCCCATGAATGATGTCGTTGACGACGACGACGATAAGATTGACACTACAAGTGGTAACAGGGTGGGATGTATTCTTACTGCTCTCTCTTTTTTTATACCGTGGTTATTAAAATTGCCATCCGGATCGTAGGATCCTACAATCCTACGTTGCTAAAACGATCCATATCATTGTAAGATTGATGTTATAACAGGATCGTATAGGATTGTAGGTAAGATTGTAAGTATGATCGTAAATTTTGTGATTTTTTACCTTATTTTTAATATGTATCATTCTAAATTGTATTTTTATATTTTTTTTAATAGAAAATAGGATTTTACAATTATTAATCCGATCGTACGTCTGATTCACGAGACTGTCTCACCGATTCTACCTGGAATCCCGATTTTAATAACCTTGGTACTAGTATTCTTACTAGTCCACAGTGTTTCTTTTTTTTTTGGAGGGGGGGGGGGGGGGTACATCGGATTGAACTGCTCTGCAATGTTTATATGTTTGTTCTAAATTAGTTATTGGACGTGCTCTGTGTTTTTTAAATTTAAACATACTGAAAAATGAGAAGTGCCTTGTTGTGTGCTTGCATCTTTGAAATGGTAGTATTCAGGCAACACAAGATTTACGTTTTTGAATCAAGGATTAGTAGCTAGTCGCGGAGCCATTACATTTATCCAGAAGGGGCAACTTTTAATCATAACTTTGATTTTTTTTTTTTTGGGGGGGGGGGGGGGGGGAATCAACAATAATAAAATAATTTTAAGTATTTAAGTTAATAATAATTTTTTTATCAATTTTATTTTAGCCCCTCGAGTGCACATGTGAACTTGAGGATACCCAACTATTTTATCAATAATGCTATGATCATATTTTTTTAAAATAACAAGGTATTTAGCTCATTTCAACGATTAATTTGAGAAATCAATTCCATCATTTATTAGGTAGGGTCCAATTAAAGCAAGGGTAAAGCTTCTTATGGACTGATTTTAAAAAATTGTTTATAACTAAGAGATTTTAAACTTGATTTGTCTATTATGTATCATTGCATTGGTTTCTAGGATCTCACATTATTCATGTATGTGTGTTACCAATTCAATTGTGATAGGCTTGAGTCTTTTAATTGAGTTTTACAAAAAAGGGAGTCTTATAATTTGGCCATGTCTATTATGTATCATTGCATTGGTTTATAGGATCTCAGTATGTGTGTTACCAATTCAATTGTGATCGACTTGAGTCTTCTAATTGAGTTTTAAAAAAAGAAAGTCTTTTAATTTGGCCATGGGTATGTGAGTAGTTGCGTAGAATAAATTTCTTCACACACTTTTATAAGAGGTGAATATTACATATATTGTGATTGGTGTAAAATAATAAATTCTATACCCAAAATGTGTAATGACCACCCCACTTAAGGGGTTGTTTGGGGTGTCTTAAATAAGTGCACTTTTTGACTTTTTAGACTAAAAAGTTGAGGAAAAAAATATGATTGTTTGGGTTAACTTTTTGACTTTTTATGAAAAAAATGCGTATTAAAAAATTATATAAATTAGTATGTAAGAGAAGATTAGAGGGTGAGTCGTATGGCTGTCATGTTTGCAAAGGTGGAATAGATGCTAAGAAGTAATTGTCTACTTTTGGGGCATTGCACTGGACGATGCTGTTCGGACTCGTGGGGGCCATCACGGGTCCCGTTTTGATAATCTGAACCGTTCAATGTGTAAAACTCGTCGAATACTATATGCCTATAAAACATTACGTTAATCGGATATCGATAGCTATCTGATCAGATTTGTTTTTTTCCAACCGTTAATTATAACACCTTTATTTTTTTTTATACAAAACTGATTTGATCATGTAATTATCGATATCCGATCAATATGATTTTTTATAGACATATAGTACTCGACGAGTTCTACACATTCAACGGTTCAGA
>CM069911.1:31795449-31881588 GCA_036172215.1 Camellia granthamiana | reverse complement strand
ATAATATAATTTCTAAAACTACAGGGATAATTTGTAATTTAAGTAAATTTCAGGGGGTGTGTTTGTAATTTATCCTAAATTTTATAAGGATAAATTACACTGACACCCCTAAAGTTTCTGTTTAATACAGATTCCTTCCTTACGCTTGAAAAATTACATTTCCCTCCTTAAGGTTTGTAATCTCATTACAAATTGCTTCATGAATGCTTTAAAATTTTCTAAATGATCATATTATCATTTTTTTCTACTATTTCTTCTTCCTATCATCATGACTATATTTCATAACTTTTCATTATTAAATTCTACCTGAACATATTCTTACTGAGCCATATACAAACATAAATTTTATATAAAATTTTCAAACACAATGATATAACTTAATCATGATCTTTCATTTTAAAACAAAACACCTATAAACATGATTTATATTTACAATAATATTACTATCACAATATTTTTATGATATTTTTTGTATATATTTTTATATATGAATGTAATTTTTCATTTTTATTTTCGCCATCATTTTTCTTTCTCGTCTATTTACCCACATTTATTATAGTATTACCAAACACCATCATTCACATTTGTTACAATATTACTGAATTTTTGTATTTTTATATATTTTGTGTTTGGTGAATTTATAATTAAAAAAAATCACAAAATATTATATTTCTTAAGTATATATAGATTAAGTGCATCTAAAAAAAAATTTAAAAAAAATTGCTTAATATATTAAAAATTAGTAAAAATTAAAAAAGTTAATTTTTTGTCTGAGTTAAATCAAAGAAGATTATTGTTATTTCTCTTAAAATGACATGAATAAAATATCAGTATTATTATATTATTTTAAATGTATAAAGACTGTAACGCCCCAACTTCCAGGCCGTCAAATAAGTACAATAATACCACACAAATAGGATAAGATAACCAAAACATCTTAATATACATATATAACTAGAGTTAGTATCACAGATCATTCGTTTATTTTCCATTGCAGGATTACAAAACATTGAAAACAAAAACAACTAGTCTAAGTCTTCAAATGAACCACCGCTCCAACACTTCATCGTATTTGCCTTCGCAATAACTTTCACCATTATAACTGCTTTACCACCTGGCATGACACGCCATGAGCTTGGAATGCCTAGTAAAAACACACACATCCCCATATCTTCTATCAACCAATCAACCATACATAGGGCAAATTGGGTAACATAACATGCAAAATTACAACAAGATTCTATGAATTAGGAGTTTGCCTAGACATCTAGGATCCCCCAAAGAGATCTTTCTACCCAACCACAAGGCTGAACACCGGATTACTCAGACTCCCCCTTTTGCTGCTTTGCAGACCTTACCACCTATGCCCATCTCCTGGTTATTTACCGGTTAGTGACATTGATGGACCTCAAAAGGGACGGCCAAACAAGTGGGCTCGCTTACACCCAAATCGTGCCTAGGGCTCGCTTACACCCTGCACATACCATACCAAATCGTGCCTAGGGCTCGCTTACACCCTGCACATACCATACCAAAGGGCTCGCTTACACCCTGAAACCACCGCATAGAGTCTGAATACATCCGTATCAACCTAGGGGCTCGTTTAGACCACTTGCGCAAGACTTAACTCATTTGGTTTTAATTCCATTCACATGTTCAATACATAAATCATTCTGAAGCACAAGGGTGAACGTCACCCACTACCAACCCCTTTCCATTTCCCATTTATTAGATCTTTTGCCAAGCAAGCTAGTCACATTCGGTAATTCGGTAATATAAAAGGGCATGAGACAAACATAAGAAATGAAATATAGCCCATGATAATCATACATAGGTATGGTAAGGCAAGAAAATAACATTAGGCATGCTTTAAAATACTTAGAGACAAACAACACAACAAAACACCATTTCCAGCACTGTTTGGTTCTGCAGGGCTAAAAAGAACGCTTTGGTAAAAATACTTCTAGGTCAAATTAGGGGCTGAAATTGCACAGAACCAGTATTCAATCTGTCTAGTTTCAGTTCCAATTTTCAGAAGTTGAACAGCCCCTCCAAAAATTCATCTACAAACTATATTCGAAAACCTGTTCAGATTTGTCACCCTTTGGGAAAACTAGCTTTTCTCTCAATCTACCCGACGGTTTTCACTCAAATAAAATCTGTTGAAAAGAGGACTCAGAGTTCTAAATTTTGACAGAAGAACCCACATGAGATGATTTTTATAGAATTTTATAAAATTGCTAAAAGTGGACTGTTTTTCAGAGACTCAGGACCAGATTTTTCAATAAATTATCCAAGCCCTAAAAACACACAATTAGGAGCTAATAAAATTATCACAAGCTCTAAACACACCGAATATCCTACTATAAATTCAGATTTGAGAATTAAATAGATTTGATATTTATTTTAAATTAGGGAAGTTGCAGCAGTGCCTAATTTCACAAATTTGCAAGACAATTGCAATTGATCATACCCACACTTCAACATACACCAAAAACCCTATTTACCATTAATTTGCAACACAAGAGGCATATTAGACAATAGAAGGAGATGGTGAAAGAATTGGAGAAGACAAAGGAGGGGTATGTTCTTACCTTTTTGAGAGTCACCCTTTTTCTTTTTCTTTTTTTTTTTCTTCTTCTTCTCTACTTCCTTTGATCACACTTTCACCCTCTCACCCTCTCCCTAGGCTGTTGAAAATGTGGGGTGAAAATTGAGACAAAGTTCTCAATTTATAAGCCATGAAATAGGGCTAGCTTAATGACTAAGAAAAAGCATAAAAATCTAGATATTTTTCCATTGCTCAAATAAGTATTAAAATAAATAATAAAACTATTTATTTAAAGATATGTGTAGATATTTATTTAAAGATATTTATTTAAAGATATTTATTTGCTCAATTAAATAATAAAGGTTCAAAGAAAATAATAAAAATTCAAAGAACTAATAAATATTCAGTTAGTCTAAAAATAAAATTGATGAATTAATTTAGAAACTAGGAGGTACATAAATAAAAGCCAAGTGTTATGGTATTTCCAAATATAAAAATGGCATTCTATGATTTAATTATAATACAAAATAAAATACAGAAAAATTATTCTTTCTTGGACCATTTTGTAAAATTTTATAAAATTTGGGATTAAAATGTAATTAACCTAAGGCTTAGGGTATCAAGTGTAATTATAAAAAATTAGGATCTCTACACGACATGTTTGTCGAACTCTCCCTACTTCAAAATCTCAAGATAATTCTAAATAATAATTTATATATTTTTTATTATTTTTTGGCAAAGTATAGATTATTTAAATTTTAATTTTTTGGACAAATTACAGTAACGGTTCTTATAATTTACCCGTGATTTCATTTTAGTCTCTGTACTTCTAATTGCATCAATTTTGCCCTTACAGTTTGGTTTTTGGCTCAATGTGGTCCAATAGTTAACCGCCGTTAACTTTTTTGACGGAAACCCGCCCGTGCCTTGCACGCATGGGATGAAAACCAGTCACTTTTTGGAGTGTACTTAAAAAAAAAAAGTATACTTTATATTTTTTTTTTGTCACATTATCTCTCTATGTTTTTGTACACTTATTTAAATCATTCCAAATAATTTTATTTTATATATATATATATATTATTTTTAGTGAATATTTTTAAAATATTAAATAAATTTTTTTATTTTTTTAGATACACCTTACTTAGATGTATCTAAAAAGTAAAATATTTTAAAAAATTAATAAATACACAAAATATGAAAAATATACTAAATTTTTTGTTTTTTTATTTATATTTTTCGTTCTTAATTATTATTTTTTAAATATTAAAAATTACTTTAATATAAATAAATATCAAAAATAAAATTTTTAAAAAAATAAAAAATTATTTCCTTCCCAAAAATAAAAAATTCAGATGAAAATAATATATATTTTTATTCTTTTACCAAACTAATTTTTAAAATTTTAATGTTTTTCAAAACATAGTTTCTAAAACTTAACCAAATAGAGGTGTAATAAAGTAACCTGTCTATTTGCTAAAATATAATTGTTATTGGAATTTTAGCTAAAACATAATCTATTGAGTCAAAATCAACTTAAAAAAATTTAATATTAAAATAACTAATTTATTCGATACATTGATAACTTTTTGACTCGTGCAATGTTTGGTAATTTTTTCAATTTTTAGATCAATAGCATTCATTATAAACATTAATATGCAGAATTATAAACACCTTCATAGTTTTATAATTAATTTTTGAAAAAATAAAATTATGCACACTAATTAATATATCAAATAATATACTAACGAATGATGTGATATAATTTTAGAAGTTTTATACAGAATTATGAACACTTTCGTAATTTTATAATTAATTTTTGAAAAAATAAAATTATACACACCAATTCGTATACCAATTAATGTACTAACGAATGATGTGATATAATTTTAAAAATTTTAAGTCTTTGTAATTTATATAATGGGTAAAATTTATAATTTTGAAATGACAATATCATAATATACGTTAATACACTAATTGATATATCAATTACTGTATGTAACTTCTCCCTTGTTTTTTGGATTCCCTGAACTAAGGCTTATTATTTGAAGATATTTCCCCCAAATTAGAAGCAGCCGAGCCGAAGCTCTTAAGCTTAGCATGATTGCAGGCATGATTGAGTGGTAATTTTACATAAAAATATAAAAATATAAAAATTGAAAAAATTACCAAACATTACACGAGTCAAAAAGTTAACAATGTATCAAATAAATTAGTTTTTTTTAGTATTAAATTTTTATAAATTGATTTTGACTCAATAAATTATATTTTAGCTAAAATTCCAATAAAAATTATATTTTAGCAAATAGACAAGTTACTTCATTACACCTTTATTTGGTTGAGTTTTAGAAATTATGTTTTTGAAAAATATTAAAATTTTAAAAATTAGTTTGGTAAAAAAAATAAAAATATATATTACTTTCATCTGATTTTTTATTTTTGAGAAGGAAATAATTTTAAATTTTTTGAAAATTTTATTTTTGATATTTATTTATATTAAATTAATTTTTAATATTTAAAAAATAATAATTAAAAACCAAAAATATTTTTTAAAAAATGAAAATTTAGTATATTTTTCATATTTTGTGTATTTATTAATTTTTTAAAATATTTTTTTTACAAATATTTTACTTTTTAGATACATCTAAGTAAGGTGTATGTAAAAAAATATAAAAAAATGATTTAAAATTTTAAAAATATTCACTAAATATATATACATATATATAAAAATTAGGTTGTTTGGGATAATTTAAATAAGTGTATAAAAAAATAGAGAGATAATTTGACTCCCAAAAAAAAAAAAAGTATTCTTTTTTTGTTTTTTTTTTAAGTACACTTCCAAAAAGTGACTGGTTTTCATCCCATGCGTGCAAGGCACGTGCGGGTTTCTGTCAAAAAAGTTAACGGTGGTTAACTATTGGACCACATAGAGCCAAAAACCAAAATGTAGGGGCAAAATTGATGCAATTAGAAGTATAGGGACTAAAATGAAATCACGGGTAACTATAAGGTCCATTGCTGTAATTTGCCCTAATTTTTTCATTATAGATATAAAAAAATTATTTATTAAATATTTAAATTTAATTTGTTTATATTTAGAGGGCAAATAAATTTTTAAGATATAGTTTGAGGGATAAAATGAAATTCCAAATGAACTTGGTGCTATGTCAGTACATTTTGTCTAATTGTAGACGGAATATGATGGTAGAGGTCAAATTGATCAAAATTTTAAAAGTCTAGGTATAAAATTGATATTAATTGAAGTCTGGGGTCAAATTGAAAAATGCGTGAAAGTTTGGGGGACAATATGATATTTTCCTATTTTTTTTTTCCATATAATTGGCAATTTTGAAGTCCTCTTCATTGTGGCAAAAGAACCGTCAATGCCATTACTTAATAATTGACTTGAATTTAGTCTGTAAAAAATTTCAATTCTTGTTGACATGCTCTTATTTATGAAATAAGCAAATTGTCCCACAATACATGGACCCCTTTGGTCGTGTTTTGCGTTTTGGGTTAATTATATTAATTAAATTTTTTTATTTGTTGCATTTTAATTTCTATTGTTTATTTATTTATTTTTTTGAACTTTAGTTATCTTTTGTCTCAGAAATTTAGAAAATAAATTTCCTTCTATTATTAATTTTAAACAGTATTGATGCTAAGGATTAAAGTGTAACAAATTATATATTTTGGAGATTAAGTTAAAAAAAATAAAAATTTGAGATTAAAATATAATAAATCATATACTTTGGGAACATTAATGTAACTACCCATTTCATTTTTTTCTCATTTGTTTTTGGTATTTTCAAAAACAAAGAAAAGTTTTGAAGCTCCCATTGTTTTATGTTTTGAGTGTAAATAAATTTAAAAAATTCGAAGACATATTTGGGATATTTCCTAAAAGACGAATTATTTTTATTTTTATTTTTGACCCAAAACGGTTTTATGAAACAGTATTCAAACAAGTTTTATCACTCGGATTTGAGAGCAAGACTTGATTTGTAAGGAAACTTTCGCATAATACACATACACAAAAACTACTTATTTTTCCATTCCTTATCGAGAATAGTAGTGACATGCGGCAAAGAATACCTTGCATTGAAGTAATGCATCAAATCACATTCCCCATTCAGCAACTCAACTCTCTTAACATATCATCACCTTATCTAAAGGTTTTTGATTGTTACTTGGGTATAGTTTTGGAAGAGAAAAGACTAGTTTCAAGATGTGGCTTCCAAAGAAGCCCCTTTGGGCTCCATCTTTGTCCTACTCAATCTCTGTTTCAGTACTCTTACTTGTCACCCCTTTGCTTGTCTTCTCACTACACTAGATGGTTGTACACTTTGTCCTCAGAGATCTTGGTTTTCATTCCACTCTTCTTGGCCTTGGAGAGTTGGTTTTCTTAGTTCTTATTCTTTGCCTGTGAATGAAGAACTAGACAGGCCTCCTAATTTGGAAGGTTCTTTAGTATTGAATAGTTCATTAGCACACACACTGCTGGCTGAAGAAACAGCTCTTCAATCTCTAGTAAGTAATTCAATATATGTATGTTATCATCATGGTTTAAAATATCAGCCCACCATATTTATCGGGTTTTTTGACTTTTCAATATATTGACAGAAATGAAAATTGCATACGTAATAGTTGGTTATGATACATATATGTTCAAACTATTCACAATTAATTGCAATGAAGTTAAAAAAAAAAATAGCCGTTAATGATTTGAAAATTTACTCAATATTCTCGACATAGCTACTTTTTTTTATGGATTCAAATGAATTTACCACTGCATTATTTGATTTCTAATATGCTCTGATATATCAGTGAGAATGAAAATCACACGTATATCTACTAATTCTCGATATGTATTCATTCATAACTAATTTTTGGCCCAATTGACAATCAATAAGGCCAAAGTATAATGTTTTTTTTCTTTTGATAATTTAAAAAATTCACATCAGCATGACCTGAATCCCAATCCATATTTCATCACAATGTTGCATGCCAATTGCCTACTACTACTGATGTATACATCATTCTTTCTTGCTGATAATAGAAAGAAGAAGAGGGGATATTTGCAAGGGTAAGACTCAAACTCAAGCTTCAGGCATAGTATAGGTTCATCTCTTTTTTTTTTTAAGTCTATGGGGGAGAGGAAGAGGGGATCTAGGGTCAACCTTGGGTTAATGAATCGACTCTACTAGTGTTTTAACCATTGCAATATCGCTCTAGCGTTCATCTCTTCATTCGCATTATTATTTTCATGTTTTGTCTTTATCTATCAATTTTTTGTTTTATTATATAAAACGCACAACTCATTAGTAAACGCTTATGTCACGTATCATGACTTGTGTTATTCTTATATATATGATGTAGGATGACAAAAAACAAGAGGGTGTGGGAGACAAATATGGGTTGAGAAGAAGTAAGAAGAGAGATGCAAAGCTAAAGAGGGTTGAAGCAAGTCTTGCTGGAGCCAGAGCTTTGATCAGAAATGCTATGATTAATCAGAACCGTTCATCACCTCTTCAAGATTCAGATTATATTCCAAATGGGGACATCTATAAGAATGCTTATGCTTTCCACAGGTAATAATTTGGTTTAGTGTAGACCCTTTGATCTTATCTGAGATTTGGTTAATTTCTGTCTATAATTAGTTGGATAAGTTTGAAAGTTTGTTTCGATTCTAATCCTAACTGATAAATTATATCTTATCATTTTTACTTTTAAAACCCAATATTTAGAAACTATAAATTTAGCATTGAAAGTTCTAATGTTTAAATTACAATTTTATGGAACATCTTGTTAAGATATCACCCATTGTGGAGAAATCCACTATGAGCACCCACTAGCTAATGGTCACCACTTCACCCACCCCATTAGAGAATGGAGCACTTAGCAAGGGAGTGGAGCACTTAGCAAGGGAGTGGGGTGGTTGACCACTCACCAATGTTTGTTGTCCTCTCTTCTCCATGTGTATATATATAGATGTAGAGAGGAGGAAGAAAATGAGAGAGTGTGGGAGCCAAGAGTGAGCATATCAGTGAGGGTGAGATGTGAGACGGAGAGACCCGTCTCCCTCGGTGTGAGCGAGGGAGACGGGAGAGTGGGTGAGTGAGGAGAGTGTGAGCTCCTCCTCTATTGTAATCTTTCTGTAATCTTTCCATTGGTATAGTGAAAACCGGCTACTCTCCCGTGGACGTGGGCATTGAGGCCGAACCACGTAAAATATTGTGTCTCCTTGTGTGTGGGTGTGTATTTCTGCTTGGTTTAATTTCCGCAAAGGTCTTTGGGGGGATCCCGGATCCCAACACATCTTACATGTCCTTCGCATATTAAAGTTCTATAATTATTAATATTACATATGCGGATAAAATTTAGGAAGAATTTCCAGTAAGTGGTAATTAGAGAAATTTATTATATATTTATGAAAAAAATTATAATTATTAATAGTTATAAATTTTATCACTTATTTGTAATTAATTTTTAAGTTTTACACTAATATAAAATTTTTCTTAAAATTTACTAAAGCGGCCTACTTATTGTGGGTCGATTTTGGGTTAATGAAGGAGTTACAAGTCAATGGAAAGGACGTTCAAGATATATGTGTATGAAGAGGGAGAGCCACCAATATTCCACAATGGACCTTGCAAGGACATATACTCCATGGAAGGACTCTTCCTAAGCTTCATGGAGTCCAACACTCACTTTCGAACCCACAATCCCGATCTAGCTCATGTTTATTTTCTCCCCTTCAGTGTGGTGATGATCATCGAAACCTTATTCGATCCAATTATCGGGGACAAGGCTGTCCTGAAACGCACTGTTGGTGGTTATGTTCGTCTCGTTTCTAGCAAGTACCCATATTGGAACAGAAGCCTTGGAGCTGATCATTTCATGCTTTCTTGCCATGATTGGGTATGTATGTATTATTCACTTCAATGTTGTTACATTCTTTCTTGTTATATGATGTCGTTAAATGGGCGTATTTTGGTTAGCAAGAAAGTGTTTGAGAAAGTCGATTTTTGTTTTGTTTGTTTAATATGATTGTGGTGGAAGTTAAAATAAAATAAATTAAATTAACGGTTTATTTTTTGAAAACAAAATAACTACCAAATGTTTGGGTGTTTCAAAAAAAAAAAAAAAAAATTCGAGTTCTATAAAAAGTGATTTTTTTAAAAAAGAAAAAGAAAAAGAAAAACTACTTTTCAGAAAGAATTGAAAGCAAAAGCACAACGAAAAATGTACTAAATTTCCCGAAAAATGGTAAATTCACTTTTAATTTTTGGCAATATATATATTTTCTTAGTTTTCCTTCTTTTGAGATTTTTTTTTTTGGTATAAAAAGAGAAATGGAATTTGGGCACCATATCCAAAAATCATTTTCAACCATTAGATTTGGATAAAAGAAAATTTAAGGTATTAATTGGTAAAATTGAATACAAAAAATAAAGTAATTTTCATAATATTTATCATCAAAATTTAACTCTGCTCACCGCACAATATAACTAATTATTTACCTTTGTAACCTTATTATTAAAACCAACTGTACATAGCACACCATTTGATCATGCCTGTTAAATTTTTTTTCTTAGATATGCAATAAAACCATACTTGGATTTTTATTTTCATTATTTATATTTTGCTTAATTTTCAACCACTTTCACTTTCGATCTTATTTTCCATTCAAACATTTGCCATGTTACAGGGGCCCGCTAGCAACACGGTATGTTCCTCAATTATACTTCACCTCAATCCGGGTACTCTGCAATGCAAACACCTCCGAGCACTTCAATCCAAAGAAAGATGCATCATTTCCAGAAATCAACCTCAAAACAGGTGAAATCAAGGGACTCACAGGGGGATTGCCTCCCTCCAACCGCACAGTCCTAGCCTTCTTCGCAGGTGGTGCACACGGTCTCATTAGATCTACATTCCTCAAACACTGGAAAGAAAAAGATGAACAATTACTTGTCTACGAAACTCTCCCTGAGGGGATGTCTTACCCTGACATGATGAAGAAGAGCAGGTACTGTTGGATCATAATTAAAATTTTAAACATAAAGTTTGTATGAAAATTTTATTTGTACATCGTTACACTTTTTTTCTTTTTGTGAAAAGTTGAATTAAGTGTTTTTAGTATGTAAATCCTCCAACAGGTACTGCATTTGCCTGAGCGGGTGGGAAGTGGCGAGTCCAAGAATCGTGGAGGCGATTTATGCAGAGTGTGTGCCGGTTTTGATCTCACAGCACTATGTCCTGCCCTTCAGTGATGTCCTGGATTGGAACTCATTCTCGGTCGAGGTTTCAGTCAGTGACATACCCAACCTGAAGAAAATTCTTTTGGGAATACCTGAGGACCGGTATCTGAGACTGCGGGAGGGAGTCAAGCAAGTGCAGAGGCATTTTCTAGTGAACGATCCTCCGAAGAGATATGATGTGTTCCACATGATAATTCACTCGATCTGGCTTAGGAGATTGAATGTTCTTGTTTATAGTTGATTGATCAAACATTCAATTGTCAAGAATACAAAATAGTTTTTTGTAACATCAAATAAGATTAGGATTTATCATTTCAAATTAGTTAAAACTTTTCAGAAAAAAATGTTGTAGTACCAATGCAACATTACCATGTAAGAACAACCATTTAAAGAGAGTCGGGCTTTCTATTTCTTATTTCTTGATTGTTTTTTGACAACATTATTCAACTTCTTTTAACACCTATACTTGATCGGGCGGAGGAACAGATGTAGGGTTCTAATCTCACCACTGCTAGAAATTAGGCTTTTAGTGGCGTTTTAAAAACGCCGCTATAGCTATAAAAAAACGCCGCTAATTGTTTTTGTGACGTTTAGTATCAAACGTCGAAGATGCGGCCGTCGCCATTTTAAAGCGTCGTTATATTTAGTATAGGCGGCGTTTTTAAAAACGCCGCAAAATGTCCTACAAGATCAGCATTATGACATCACTATGATTTAGCGACATTTTCAAAACGCCGTCTTATCTTTTTTAAAAAACTAACCGTTAGCTTTAGAGTTTAGGTGGCATTTCTCAAAACGCCGTGATATCCTCTTTTTTTTTTTTAATTATAAAAATTGTACTAATTTTGTGTGATTGAACTAAAAAAATACCTTTAATAAAATTGAATAGCACTAATATGAAATAATAACTTCCATTCAAATAGAATGTAACATTAATTCACTTTCCCATTCAATTTAATATCCAATCATCATTACCCATAAAATAATATATCCACAAATGATGTTTTAACATTACTCACAAAATAACATATTCAAAAATTGAATTTACAATTCTCAACCAAAAAATCAAATGATTCATAAGCAAAGGACTTGATCCTTGTATTTTACAATAATGTTTTTATGTGTGTAAAGCACATGCTTCTTGTTATCACTGTTCTTGTCAGGATGTAGCTCACCAACAAAACCTATAACATTGACAAGATGATAACATAAAGCATTGAATTAAACATCTGAAAAGACTCAAAAAATATCAAAAACGCAATAAAAGTCAGGAAACAAAATACATACCTGAATAAATAGCCGATAGAGAGCTTCTTGCGCAGCATTAGTAAACCTCCCAAATGCTTTAGAGATTTCCTATTGAAATGCATGAAATAAATATAGCATTTAGAAACAAACAAGAAGGGCATAAATGAATTTTTCTTTTCCTTGAAAATCATGTGTCAAGAAGGGCATTGAAGTAAATAGACACTTTATAAAACAAAAAAGAGTTTGGGACTTAGTTGCCACCAGGTGTGTAAACAAAGTGAATATATATGAGAATCTTAAAATTCTGCAAAGGTAAGTGAGATCTCAGCATGACAAATGATATATTCCACTGCACCAGCACCTAGAAACATAGCAAAATAACAGAATGACCCAACATGTACTGAACCCATTTCAATTCCATCTCTGATCTTTATATACATATCATGATGAATGGGCTACTTGAATTTGGAGCTCAAAACTCAAAAGAATCATTTTCTAGTTTCACTCATCCAGAACTCTACTGTTACAGAAATACATAACCTAGCACTTCCACACAGATAAAGAGGGAGACAGAAGAAGAAAAATGTAATAGGTCACAACACTGTATTTGGAACAAAAACCAACTGTTTGGTAGGTGTATTGGTACTTTACCTGCATACTTATGATCCATGTCATGCAGTTGGCACCGTAGATTCCACATCTTGCACCCTTTATAAGTAATTAGACGGTAGAGTTAGCATGAAACTTTGAAGCAAAGTATCAATTTAAACCAATGAAGAATTAGTTGGAATGAAATTGCGCCATGGTATGGCGAAGCTCAAATTTAACTTAGAAACCAGTAAACTCTAAATGTGAGAACTAAACAACAATAAAGAATAATCAAAAGAGTGCAGAGGGACTAGAAGACTATTAAACCCCCTAATGGCCGTCTCTGTCCAATATATTCTGCCATATGGTTGCCACATAGATAAAAATCTTGATCAGGTAAAAAATCATATAATTTAAGCTAGACAAAATGGTGCAAAGTTAATTAGGATTGAAAGAGGATGGGTGGACCTAAGTGACCATGTCTGATGAACTAGATAAAAATCCTGATGAAGGAACTACAACAAAAGCAGTATTGCATGCTCAAATCTCCCAAAAATATTATTAACTTAGAAAGTTTTATACCACTAAGGCTTGTTTTTCCGGATCACATAGGAAGAAGGAGAAGGAAGACAGAGTGTCTAGTCTTAGATGATTCAAGACAAAAACCAGCTTTTACCATTGATATATAATATTGGCAATAAATTTGAAGACACCCCATTGTGTGAAGATTACCATTTAAATTAACAATTGAGAGCCATGTGCAATAATTTGAGCTCAGTGCAAAACACACATTCTCAATTAGATGTGTCTACACATAACACATCCTTTAAACAAGTGCCACCATACATGCCTTAATTATAAATGTTTAATATAATTTGTGAATATATATATTATATATAGATGTACTACATGGACAGGCTAAATATACTAGTATTCTCTTCATGAATCCACAGGGATAGACAGATACATTGATAGACATAAACACACACACAGAAATGCATTCAAGAATATGAATATTGCCCAAAGTAAAGAAGAAAAAATTACCACTGCCAGGAACAAACTCCTTCGTAGTAATAGTGCATAACCCAACACAAGCCTTCTGTGTACTTCAAAACCTATGCTATAGAAATTGAAGCTTTTATTAGCCCACTATTACTTCAAATGTAACTTTGGCATGCTTCAAATATAAGATTTAGAAAACAAGCTGCACAATCATACAAAAGAAAATCTGCATCACAAATCAAAATCCCTCGTACAGATGATATCACTAGCCTCTGCCACTGTCAAAGTCAAGTTTTGTGGGGGAAGATGACTATATTTACTAGGGGAGAACATGTTTATATTTGTGGATATCCATACATGATACAATTTCCATTCTCAAAAATTAGTTCATGTATGAAATATTATTTCATGATTCAGCTTGAAATACATTTATTTGGTACCTCCAGACTAATTCCAGCAATTGGAGAGATCCCTTCAGTTGAAAGAAATGAACCATGAAGGGAACTAGACAAATGTTCCCTTCTCAAGGGGCATGAATATTTAATAAAGAAACCATGCTACTCTCCAAAATTTAATTCCCAAAATTCATGAATCGAAGATCAAAGTTCATATGTCATTGACTAATATCTCATCATTGCAAGTATTGTGAGTACCAAGTTGTCTCATTATTTCTTGATGTGGAACTCCCCCTCTCTCTCTCTCTCTCTCTCTCTCTCTCTCTCTCTCTCTCTCTCACATGTGATGTTCTTGTATTGCATTGTTATGCAGGGATCTATCAAACAACCGTCTCGTAGGAACAGTTCCAGATAATGGTTCCTTTTCATTATTTTCACTATGCACATAGATACAGAGGCACATATACAGCAGAACAGAGCAGCACACAGAAACAAAGGCATAAAATATAACTCTAAATTTTCCATCATGTTTATATTAGCTTCATGTAGATGATTTCTATGAAATCTTGAAAATGAAACTTTCTATTTATGTAGTTTCATGTAGAGAGAGAGAGAGAGAGAGAGAGAGAGAGACTACCGATTTAAGCTTGAAATGCGAGTAATCGAGGGGTCAGAGTTCAGATCTGGAGCTTCGAAATCGGTTCGATCTGGAGCTTCGATGGAGCTTCGAAATTGCTTCGATGGAGCTTCGAATATCTGAATCTTCGATGGAAATCACTGAATCTTCAACGGAGCTTCGAAATCGGTTGGATCTGGAGCTTCGATGGAGCTTTCGAATTGCTTCGAATATCTGAATCTTCGTTGGAAATCACTGAATCTTCAACGGAGCTTCGAAATCGGTTCGATCTAGAGCTTCGATGGAGCTTCAAAATTGCTTCGATGGAGCTTAGAGAGGGTTGAGAGAGAGACAGAGAGAGAGAGGGCTCAGATTCAAAATGATGTATGCGTATGGGTTGAGAGAGGGCCAGATACAAAATAAGGATTGAAAAGGCGCGTGTGGTATACCGCATTCGGAGGCGTTTTTCAACGCCTCCTATTATAAAACGGTGCCGTTTTGGTTAAAATAATATGCCGCGTTTATAAAACGCCGTTAAATGTTAATAACAGTGACGTTTAAAAAAACGTTGTTAAAAAAACGCCACCATAGCCCTTTTTTCCTGTAGTGCACAGAGCAAATGTTCATGTAACCAAAAAATTTCCACACAAAGGGCTACAATAAAACAAATTTTTAAATTTTTTTAAGAGGAGGCGTATTATTGTTTTTGATTTTTTTAATCAATAGTATTATAGTAAGGGATTTTTGAAACTTTGGAGAGAGATGTTTGCTTTCAGCTCCCATTTCCCCTTAGATCCACTCCTAGGAGATGTTCTGGTAATTGTTTCTTGGTTGGCCAAGCATGAGATCATCCGTCTCACTTTTTGTAATTTTGATGATATGATAATATTAATAGCGAATGAGACAAAATTAAAACATATTATCAATCAATCAATAAGCTTGGAATAAATAGGAGTTTTCTATTGTCGATGTCGCGATTCACCATCTCATGAATGACTTTCAAAATTTTGTTAAGCAACTCCGATTGGTAGCTCGAAAAAGCCGTGGCTCGAATGGCCTGACACCAAGACGACGTTGTTTTGGTTTTTTTATTTATTTATTCTTTTTTGTTGTTTTTTTGAAGACAAAGAAGAAGAAGAAGAAGAAGAAGAAGAAGAAGAAGAAGAAGAAGAAGAAGAAGAAGAAAAAGAAGAAGAAGGGTCTGCAGATCTTGTTCATCATCTTCATCAACATCAACATCAACAAATTGCAACAACATCATCACCATCTTCATCATCTTCAACATCATCATCATCTTCAGCATCTTCAACATCATCATCATCTTCATCAACAAAAAAAAAAAATTCCCTGGGTCTGCAGATCCGGATCAACATCATCAACATCAACACATTAATAAAAAAAAAATTCCCCAGGTCTGTAGATCCGGATCAACATTATCATCATCAATAATTTTTTTTTTCAGATCTAGATCTACTTAGAAAAAAAAAAAAGTTTGAAAGAGGAGATCGGGCCGTCGATCGCCGCCACCATCACCGTCGATCGTCTCTTCTCTTCTCTCCTCTCTTCTCTCTCTCTCTCTCTCCTCTTCCCTCTCTGTCTGTGTTCGAAAGAATGAAAAGGAAAGAATGAAAGAAGAAAAAAAAACTGCCCAAAACGACGTCGTTTTGGGCAGTTTGGGCCATTCAAGCCTGACGAAATTCGAACTATGAGTCATTTTTCTTTTGTTAAGGTACATTAACACATTTCTACAATCATTATTATTGAAATCTTATATTGTATTGTACATATCCTTTGTGTTCTCAAGCTACTAATCTCTTTTTTTTTTTTGGAAAAAATGCAAGTTCAAATCCCAATATGAATGAAAAACAGAACACTGAATGGAAGGTAGGTAGGCTATAAAGAAAGATCAGACTTGTCTTACGTCTCGTTTGAGAATAGACTATTTTAGTAACTTTTTGAATTTTTACGAAAAAATGTGCATAAAAGTAGAGAAAGTGATATGACAACTTATAAAAACTTTTTGACTTTTAATTAAAATATATAGTTGACAAACGAGACCTTTGTATTAATTAAAAATAAGTTTGTGCACGAATAAAAAAGAGTTTAAAAATAAATTAAAAAATTAGGAACCAATTTTGAAGGACATCTATGACATGAAGAGACATTTTTTAATAGACAAAGGCAAAAATTCGTAATGCAAATCATTCACGTTACGAAGACGCTATCATCCTCTAAACTGCAATTTTGGGCTAGTTCATGTTTTTCATTATATATGGGTCTCTAAATTTTTATTGAGTTAATTACTTCAAAGTCTTATTTATAAATGTTATGGTAATTCAAATCTTATCTAAGATATTTTGAACCAATAAGTCCTATTTAGTAAAACTAAAAATATTATCAGTTTTTCCCAATTTTTAAAACTAAGAATATTATCAATTTTGCATAATAATGTTCTAGATAATTGTTTCACTAACTAATTGTAAGAGGGGTTAACTTGAGCCCACTGATTAATTGGGCCCCATCGAAGCTCAATCAGAAAGTCCAAAAATAGGTGAACTTTGAGAAATTATTGCCAAATAGGCCAAGTGAATTATATTAAATGGACCCATAAGAAAGCCAACAAATTGGGCCGAGGAAGACCCATCAAGCATATATCTCTAAAGAGAGTCCAACAAGCCCATTCGAGGAGGCTCACATTATACAGGCATCCGAGGAGGTTGACCGTTGTTTTTAGAAGAGAAGAAACCCTCGGAGGAGATCCATTCTCCGAGGTATTGGCTTTGAAAGGATTCGGAACCACGAACCTAGAGACCTATTTGAGCTCAAACTCGAAAGGGTTCAGATCTACGAACCAAGAGATCCGAAGCGCTTGGCTTCGAACGGATTCGAACATAATCTAGAAGCTGCTCCATTAATGAGTCCCAGAACACTTGTGGGCTTGGAGCTTTCTGGGATCTACGTACCAAAACCATGGGCGTGTTGGAGTCCAAACAAAGGACCCGATCCCGAGGATGGTGAGTGGAGATAAGTTCACTCTTCGGTTAAACTAGTCTATACCCTAGTCGAGGTGGCACGATTTAGAGGGTCCCTGAGAGTCAGCAATATTTGCTGCAGGGCATTCTCTTGAACTACCCTTAACCCTTCTACAGCAAGGCGTCCTTTGAGACTACCCTTGACCCTTTGGGATGATTAGGGATCATTGGTTAGGTGTGGCTAAGAAAAAGGGTTCACCGAGAGGTTGATCTCCTCTTCGGGATTTTCCTCCTCCTAAAAAAGGTCACCTTCTCAGATAAGGTAGTTAAAGGGAATATTCTCCAGGTGCCTTGCACATGGGCTCCATCTTACATCATGAGGTGCTTATAAATAGCACCCACCTATAACTTTACAATGGATAGATTTTGGAGAGATAACTCTTGGGAGATAACTAATTTCTCTTCTCCATTATCTATCTTGAGAGTGAAAGTAGGAGATCCATAAGAGAGCCTTACTATTATTCTCCCTAACTGCTTTGTCTTGTTCTTCACCCAATCTTTTATCTCCATCATCTCTTTGCTATGTGTTCCTAGTTGTGACTGTTGAAGAATCTAAATCTCTTACCATTTCTGGAGAATTTGGGTTTTCCGGCGATCTTCGAATTTTTTGACGGGCCTTCAAATTTTTTGACAACATTCTAGAACCCTCTTATACATTTTGGCAACTTGACTGGGGAGGCGGATTGGTTAATGGTCTTAACGAGATCCAGAACTCACATAACTCTGGCGAAGATGGCGGGAGAAGAAGAAGTTCACCAACAAGGATCCTCCAATGGTGGTACCTTGGCTCAAGATCAACCACTCTTGCTCAAAACCATTCAAGGACTTCAAAATATCCAACGAGAGATTCTTACCACTATTTAGAATCTCACTCACACTATGTTCGTGATGAGTTCTAATTTTGCACTGACGCCAAATGGAAATCAAACTGCAAGTGGAGTTATCTTTGCCGGAATTCAAAATCAAACCCAAGGAGAAGTAGGTCATGGTCAGCCTGTGGCTCATAGCAACACAACGGTAGTAACATATGCTCACACCACAGTAGACGACAGCAGCTTGCCCATGCTCAGGCTCCATGGTGCGCCAAACTATGATCCAATGGTGACTAGAGGAGGTTCCGGCGTAATAAATGGTGCTCCAGCGACTATTGGTGTCCAAACAAATTCATGGGGCATGATTGCACAAAAGGGAGCTTTGCCCGTACCCAATCTCGTTCCATCAACAGAAAACGCTACCCACGTATCGAATGGGCCTCTTTTGGCGCCGACAACAAATTTACAAGCCCAACCCGGTATAGTTGCGACATGCAATGGACTTTATGGAACCCAATTTGATGTTCCATCAACAAATGGCTTATCCATAGGTGCCGATGGCTAGTATCGTCACGTGTCTTCACCAATGGTGAATTCTCAACACCAAAATGGCCAAGCCACTCCTGGCTCAATCTTTGGGTCTACAAGCCAAGTTTTGGGAATACCACCATCAAGTTCTCTCACTCAACAATTTCTCACCCTTGCAGATGTGCAAGCTATGTTCGAGCTAGAACGAAGCAAAAGAAATTTACCCTCTTTGCTTGATCCGAATGTCAAGCCACCAAACCCGATTGAGATGTTGAGTTATCCATACCCGGAGGGGTACATGGTGCCAAAGTTCATCAAATTCAATGGCAAACAAAGAAATGCTCGAGAATATGTTGTTCGATTCATCGAGACTTTGGGGATTCATGGTTCAAATCATGTCCTCTGACTGAGAGAATTCTCCAAGTCCCTCACTGACCGAGCATATAGTTAGTACACAAACCTGGCCCCGAACTCTATCCGAAGTTGGAAGGAGATGGTTAACAAATTCCATACCAAATTCTTTCAAGTGGCTAAGAAAGTGACCACACTTACCTTGTGTAAAGAAAAACAACAAGAGGGTGATGACATTCTCAAATATGTGAAGAGGTTACAAGACAAAGCTATGGACTGTCACGAGGCTGTAGAGGAAAGCTACTTGGTCCAAATCTGTGTTAAAGGGGCATTGAATAGGTACAAGATGCTTTTTGTTAATCATAACCTATCCACCTTCTCGACACTAATTGAAGCATCTCGGAACATCAACATACCTCAGTCTCAGGAGATCGGTTTCTAGACTAGTTATAAAACTAGCTTCAAGTCATCTCGAGGACCTTCTGTCACTGCGGCTTTTGAAGCTTCTACCTGAAAGTCGCAGAGGAAGGGCTTCAGAGAGCAGAAGAGAAAGAGCTACGAAGAGAACACTCCTTTTCCATGTAGTATTAAGGAGGTCAAGGCTCTAGTCAAAGAATGAGTCGCTGTAGACACCCCATTTTTGACCACCCTTAAGACTTGGGTGCCTCAAGTTGATCACTCGATGATGAAAGATACGCTGTACAAACGTTTGATTTCTTCAGCAAGAAGAGCTTCTAAATCCCAACCTTATACCCCAATTTGGACCAAAACTATTTCAGACCTTAAAACCCTCTCTTTTAAAATATTTTTGAAAATGTTTCTATGATGTTCTGAGGCTCGCATTTCGTTTAAAATATTACACTTTCGGTAAACCGAGCAAGAACAAAGTGGAAATAAATGGAAGAGAAATGAACTCTTTGAAAAATATTTAAAAACATCTTATTTAGAGCTTTGGAGTTGAAGAAATTTGGAGGAGATGGAAGAATATTAGTTGGGGAAGAAGTTGGGCATCACACTGTTAAGAGAGAACTGAGCAGGCTTTACGAAATCAGGTCTATCTCTTTGTACACTTGGACTCTAGTTGTGAGGCCACCACCATTGGAAAGTGGACTTCTGGGGCTTTAATTTAGACTCAAGAATCTCTTAAGGCCAAGTCCAGATGAGGGAGATATGGTTGTTTGAAGTTAGGCATCAATTTGGTTAAGATAAAAATGAGTAACCTTCACTAAAATAGGCATATCTCTTTGAACACTTAGAATTTAGATGTCAACTACCACCATTGGAAAGTAGACTTTTGGGGCTTCAATTTAGACTCAAGAATGACCTAAAACCAAGTCCGGATAAAGGAGATA
Organism: Camellia granthamiana; assembly: GCA_036172215.1. Lineage (NCBI taxonomy): Eukaryota > Viridiplantae > Streptophyta > Magnoliopsida > Ericales > Theaceae > Camellia > Camellia granthamiana. The sequence continues at coordinate 31,860,849 of CM069911.1, read as the reverse complement.
TGCCCGTTTGAAGTCGGGCCTAGAGGTAGATTTTTTGTGGCCGGCAATTCACACTTTTGGCTTGCCGGCCACTGGTGAAAAACACAGATATTTTTGGCCAGCTATCTCCCAAAAGCTCCACCTATTCCAGGCATGATATTTTCGACATGAGGGGCAGTTTTTCTATATATACCAGGCCTTTCCTCATGGTTTAAGGTTGAAAAAAATTCCAAAAGTTCCAATTCTTGAAATTCTCTCTCTATCTCTATCTTGCAACACACACACCTTACCCAAACACTTTCTAAACCAATATTAGAGTTCTCCTTGCTGAGATTATTGAGTCCAAATTTCAGCCCTTAAGAGTGAGAACTTGTTGGTTTGTGAACAAAAGTGTTATTCCTCTTCAAGAGATATAACTACTAGCTCTTTTGCACTACTTATTTTCTATCTTTTCTTGCTGATTTTGAACTATTTTTCAACTGTTTTTATGGACTGAAGCTTGTGGTTTAAGGCTATTAAAGGTAGAGGGGTTAATTACCCTTCTTTGAACCTTGTTCTCTAAGCCTTTACACTTGTGTTTCCCATCTCTTCCTCAACTGTTTTTGAGCTTTTAAACACTGATTTTCAGAGTTATTTTAGTGGCTAAAAACATGTTTTGAAGTCCAAAATTGGAGGGGTTAGCCTTCCCTCCTTGTGTCTTGCTTACTAGTTTAACATGCTCTATGTTTTAGCTTATTATTCTAGTTTTTGTTAGCTTAATTCTAGCATGTTTTAGGACTTTTTTTAGACTATTTTAGGACTATTTTTTTGAGTTAGTTTCATTTATGTTTTGTATAGCACGCTTGTAGTTTAATAGTCCTCATAGGATTGGTGATTTAGGCCTTAGTCACCATCCTATTTGAGTTGATAGCATTTATTTATGGCTTTTCATACTTGTTTTCATCTCTAATCATTTTTGCAACCTCCCTCATTTCTTGGCTTTTTCTTTGTTTTGAAAGTTGTTTCAAACTATTTGTTTGTTTAAGCATGAGATTGAGATGTCATACTTAATGGTTTAATCCCTTTGGGGGTTCATTACCAACAGTATGATGTCTCTTTCATGCCCAAAGCAACACTTGGTTTGAGCCCACATTCCATTAGAAGACTTAAACTCGCTTTTGGACTTACTTGATTAAAGAATTGAGAGGTAACTAAAATGGAGTAATAAAATTAGTGACTAAAAATGATGCAAGATAATAACTTGGTTAGGGTTCAATCGGGCGTTAACTGAATCCTTGAGTCGTGAATCATTTCATACTTGTTAGTGATGAAAATGGTTCAAGATTCTTTGTCAACTACTTCCCTTGATCTTTCATGATAAGGAGGTGGTTTTGAGAGTCTTATTTTGTTTCATTTATTGAACTTGCACACTTTGATTCAGAGGCTATCATGTAATGAAATTGCATAGATTGATGGTTTGTGAATCAAGTTTTACTACTCTTTTTAGCTGTTCAAATGATAAGGGGGGGGGGGGGGTAAATTATGCAAACAAACCCTTGAGAATACACTGTCTCTACTCTGTTTGCTCTCTATTACAGTAGGAAAGTCCAATCATCAGTGGCCGACAAGCCACCTTCAGTGGACGGCAGGCCCTCTGCCGGCTACCAGTGCAAAATCCAGCAATGTACTTTTGAAGCAGAACAAAGTTGGTCTGGAGGTAAAAATCAGTGCAAGTGTTCTACTGCGCAACAGAGGCATTTGGCAGCAGAAACAGTGGCTTTTTCAGGTGAAAGTCCATACATGCATGAGCATTCCTCGTTTCCCGAGGCAGAGTAATTAGAATAGCTAGTTTAGCCCTCTTTTCATGTTGTATTCATGTGACTAATTCGTTCAATTAGTTAGTTAATTTGTTGTAATAATTAGTTAGCTAGAATAGTTAATTAATTCGGTTTGTAATAATTAGTTAAGTAGTTTAGCTAAATTATTCATTTGTTGTTGTAATAGCTAGCTAGAATAGTTAGCTTCATTTGGGTTTGTGATAGTTAATTCATTAGCTTAGCTCTAATTAGTTAACTAGTTTATTCATTCGGACCCTCTTGTGTGGGGGTGCAATGTCGTAATAATGTGTATGTCTTCTAACCCCACGTCTTTCTCCCTTTTATTTACTAACTTATGATGGTTAGTTTAAGGCATCATGTTTTATTTAGCATATCTCATGTTTGCATCCACTTGTATTGTATGCACCGAGACTCGGTTCATTATTTTAACTTGCATTGTTAGTTTAACATTTCTTTGAATACGTGCTTAGACCGCATGCCGTCAAATTGATTCATATGCCATATTAGTAGCCGGGCCTAATAATTGCATATCGCATGTGTTGTATTAGTCATATTGCCTAGTTAGAATAATGCATTTTTCTAACTTTATCTCTTTTGGCTAGGAGTGCTAGGTGAGCCTTTACTCGCTTTAACATATCGCATGTGTGTGATTGTTGACCATATTTAGCATGCTTGCCATGAGGCTAAATGCTTAATTGCTATAACTACTTGAATGTCTGTGGATGAAGGTTAGTTGCTTGAATTAGAATAATTTGAATAATGTTCATATGCGATCACTTTTTCAAGTGGTACATTGTGAAACCAATTTTCAAAACAAATATGAATCAAGTGTTCCAATTCTTGCAAGTTAGTCTATACTTTTGTGTGCGCATCACATAGTAATGTTAGCCTAAATAAATCGGAACAAGAGCATAGAATGTAGATAAGATTCATATCATGATTAGTAAAGGCCGATCTTCGATCGGCTAGCGGGGTTACTCAATTCATGACCTTTCCCTCCCGTACCTAAGTTCCTGAGTCGAGACAATCTTGGTGATGACGGACACGTGGCCTTTGGAACGAGTCATGGGTTTCCTAAATTTCTCAAAAAATATTTAGGTAGCGACTCTGTATCTGGCAAAGCAATCCATTTTTGGCAATATGATTCAAAATCGATTTGCAAAAGATTTGCCGGATTTGGACTCTTTGGTGATTATCTATTTCACATTGCACTTGTGAGATCAAATTTAGAACTGCGAGAGTCCGATATTGTAGAGCTTATTCGTCTTTCGAAATAGGGCACGAAAAGTCGAGCTATAGTTTCTGGCGATTTTGCTGGGGATTTAGAGAACTTGACTTGAAATTCATGATGTGAAATTTTATCTACACTTATATGTTCTTTGCATTGCATTTGCATTGATGCGCTTAAGTCATTGTGTTTGCCATCTGCTATTCCTGCATGGTTTACTAGAGGCTTGTCCAAAAACTTTCCAAAAGGCTGACCGGTCGTGAGCTCTGCCATGTTGGGAACATAACCCTTGGATCTAGACTACCGCTGTACCGTTTGATCTTCCTTTCACTTCTCGGTATTAGGTGTGAGAGGTATATTAGGTAGTCTTGCTGAGGTACCATTTTTGACCATTCGACCTAGTTGCATATAGTAAAGCTATAGAGATTGTTTCAAACTAGGACAGGATGCCGACCCTTGTGCAGGATTGCGTGAAACCGCTTGTTTACAATAGATTACCCTAGTTCCTGACGAAATTAGGACAGGGTAACCCTACCCCCTCATAGGGGTGTTTTGGCTCTCTTTACTTAGTATGCACTTTGCAGTGAAACTGTATAAGAATGTGCATATCAGTTGCAAAGTTGGTATCTATTTTGGGACAGAATGCAACGAGGAGTACATTCATTCAGCTCTAATCATATCTATTCTAGTGAAATTGGGTTGAGGTGCTGTATGTTTTCTCTTTTGCAAGGTAGGCCTGGAACCATAGCTTCAGAAGGCTGTGATATTCCCCAGGTACTCTGGACTCGTGTCGATAGACTTTGTCAGGTCAGAAATTTAGTTCAGAGACAGCCAATGTTTGCTTCACTTTCACCGATGGTGAGACGAAGGAGGGCCAGACAGGGTTCACCAGTTCCACTATTCCGATATTTACCAGTTAGATTACCTTTGTTTAGCTCATCCTAGGCATCTACCCCTATCATGGCTCAGCCTCCGACAAATTTGAAGGAATTATTACTTCATCAGCAGCAAACAGTTGACTCCCTCCAACATGACGCGGCTCGTCAGGCCGAGGTTACAACTCGTTAGACCGAGATTATAACTAGCCTACAACAACAGCAACCGCTGCCAGCAATAACCTCTGCATCACATGTATCCACCGCGGCTATCCCTGTGCCCGGTACCATGGCTAATGCTGCCATTACTCAAGATCCACAAACCGAGGGTGTTCTGATTTTCCCAGTCCAAGCAGAACCCATCCCAGCACAAACTTCTAGAGCCCCGATGCATCAAACTGAGGCACCGTTCGAATTCGAGGTTAATTCAATCGTGCTCAAAGTTAACAAGCTGGAAAAACTATTCAAAAAGGCATAGGGGGTCAACTCTATTCCAGATATAGAGGATGGGCGCACTGAATCGGCGGTTACCTTACCGGAGTGGTTCAAGATGCCGCATATTGACCACTTCGATGGCTCTAGAGATCCAATGGTTCATTTGCGTCTATTTTCTAATATCCTACGACCAATGGGTTTGACCTGAGTACAGAAGTTGTCACTATTTAGCCGAACCATGTCTAGAATAGCTGCCATCTGGAATGCTAAATTGGAGGACTCCGTGAAACAGAGTTGGCAGGAGTTGGCCGAATCCTTCGTTGCCCAATATTCTTACAACACACAAATCGAGGTCACAACTCGTGATCTTGAGACAATGCATCAGGAACTGAAGGAGGGCTTTTTAGAGTTTGTTATTCGATAGGGGGAAAAGGTGGCTATGATGGCAAGTAGGCCTCCAGAGAAAGAGCAAGTCCGTATCATTGTTAGAAATCAGCATGAAACGTTATTATAGAAAATGATAGTCCTCCCGCTATTCAACTTTAAGGACCTCAATGAAATTGGGGTTCAAATCGAGGATGCCACCAGGAAGGGGATCATTGTAGAGGGTAATAAACCTATGAGGAGGAATGTTGTTCGCAGCTCCAATGGTAGCACAGCTGTGAAATGCTCAGAAGTAAACACTATCATTATTCCCATCAATAGCCAAAAACCAACCACTTTAACTCGGCTCCAAGCCCGAAATTTCCATCCTCTTTACATAAGTCTCTCCCAAGCCTTGAAAACGCTACTAGAAAAATGGTACCTAGAGCTCCTAGAACCCCGACCCCTCCTAAATCCTCTTTCTCCAAGATATGAACCCGCTAAATACTGTGTCTATCATCAGCAGCATGGTCATGATACAAACCGTTGCATCCGCCTCCGTCATAAGATTCAGGATCTTATTAACGAAGAGATCATAGCTCCACCAAAAGGACCTCAGGCCACCCTTAACCCATTACCTCCACATCTCAACCTAATCCATACACTGCCATCCACCTATAACCTCGACATATACATCACCTGGCCCATTTACCCAAGCCTGAGGTTTTCATTCCAGAAATCACGGACTTATGTATGATGGATGCACTTGAACCCTAATCATCTCAAATCTATAAACCCACTACTTCTGAGCTAATGAGCACGATTGAAGATTCGCAGAGAACTGTGGCTGATTTAGACTTCGGGATCTTGGCTCTTTCATTTACCACATCACATGCCAGAAATTTCACGCCAAAAGGCTCCCCAATCTTGGGGCGAGTTGTAATTGAAAATGGCCAACCAGAAGCTATCTCAAGTCTGGGTGATGGCATGTTGACAATAACTGAGCTCTACTCCAATATAGCGTCCCAATCCCTTGGCAAAGTGGAGGCAAGGAGCAAGAACAAGGCCGGGGCAAGTATCGATCCTTATGAACAGCTTCAGTGAGCTATTAAGGCGTTGAAGGTCAAAGGGCTGAACAAACAGCAAGTGCTTGTAGTTGTTGCAAAGACTGTGGATGACACTTTTGTCGCTCAGGTTGGGAGAATTTTGAATCTAGGGATAAACCATAAAAAGGGTTGTTGTACCATAAACACCCCTTTCAGCTCCAATCCTACACCCATAAGAGGTCATCAAACCCAGTCAACATCTGCCAACCCCTCTGCCAACCTTGGCAGGACTGAAAACACACCTTCAATCCCCTTTACATGACCTTGTCCAAAGCTCTCCAAATCCTCATAGGACAAGGCCATCTTAAACCCTTTAACCCTCGGTCTCTCCCTGATCCCCTTCTATCCAGGTATAATGCTGCTAAGTATTGTGCCTTCCATCAACAAACTGGCCATGACACTGACAGTTTTTTTCATCTTCGCCATGAAGTTCAAGACCTGATTAACAATAAGGTCATCACTCCGCCAGGTCCTACAAGGTCTATCGGCACTAGATCGATGAACTTAAAGGATAATGTGACTATGTGATCGGGAATGAACCACCTATAGATGGCGCTCATTTTACTCCAGATGTGGTGGATGGCACGCACTTTTAGCACTTTGAAAATGCTATTTATTTTACTTTCGGACTTGAGTATTAAGTCAGTCTTGTTGTGTTAGAGTCAGGTGATTTCGGGCGTGTTAACTCGGACATCACATCACTGTCTTGTTTTGTTTGTCTTTTTCACTCTTTGAGTCTATTTCTACCATTGAGCCAGTTGCACCAGAAGATCTGAATGAAATGACAGCACTTTTCCACTTACTTCTATATGCCTTTAAATCATTGCATTGACCAAAGTTTTTCAAAACTGTTTCCAAAATTGTGATGAAAACAAAAAGGGAGGAATTCCTCAGGATTTGCAAAATTTGATCGATTGAGAGAAAGAGAGGCGTGCTAAGCCCTTAATGAATGAGATCATGTTTGTTAATATGAGTACTGAGAAGGATCCTAACTTGATCCAGATTGGTTCTACATTGTCTTCAGAAGAGCATGAGCGACTAGTCGCTTTATTAAAAGAATTTCAAAAATGTTTTACGTGATTCTACAAAGACATGCCTGGAATTGATCTTGAGATTGTATGGCATAGGATCACTCTCAGCCTCAAGACTCGACTTCTTTGCGTACAAACCTTGAACCTTGATTCAGAATTTTCAACGGTCAACCACAATATGAGGCTTGCATGGCCGAATTTGAAACAACCCTTGAACTAGGGGCAAGAAGGTCAGATGTGATCAAAGGAGGTCAGATGTGATCAAAGGAGGCTTGCATGGCCGAAATTGAAATAACCCTTGAACTAGGGGCAAGAAGGTCAGATGTGATCAAAGGAGGCTTGCATGGCCGAAATTGAAATAACCCTTGAACTAGGGGCAAGAAGGTCAGATGTGATCAAAGGAGGCTTGCATGGCCGGATTTGAAACAACCCTTGAACTAGGGGCAAGAAGGTCAGATGTGATCAAAGAAGCTTGCATAGGTGGATGAGAAGTAACCATTGAACTAGGGAAAAAAGGGTCAGATATGCTCAATGATTCAAAACTAGGTCATTTCTCAAGCCAATGGAGATTGAAAAGAAAACCAAATCCCAGAATCTAAGAGAAGAAAATTTATTGCTGAAAGGACAATCAAGTTCCTATCCATAACACTAGGGGCACATGCAAACCCAATTGGATGGGCTCTTACGTCATTAAGACTATTTAGTCAGAAACAACAACCATTCTCATGGATTCAGATGGCTTAAAGATCTCAAAACCGATTAACATGGACAAGTTAAACTTCTATCCTTGAGAGGCTCGCGGGGCGAAAAAAAAAAAAAAGAAATAAAAACAAAGAAAAAGAAGAAAAGAAAAATGAAAAGAAAAAATAGAGCTCGCAAGGTTGAAAACCTGAAAGGGCGACATTGGCAAAAGTTAGAGCACAAAAGGAGAGTGTCAATACCCGAGTGCACCTTAACCCTCGGGAACTATGTACGACCTGATTCCCATCTTTGGGATACGTAGGCAACTTCATCTTGAAGTTCGGCCCTAACCATTTTCAGCATGCTTGTCTCATCTATGTTGGTTGGCTTATCCTTATTCAAACTCGGCTATCCTATCCATGTGCAAATTGGCTCATCTTCATACTTATCTTCATTCAAAATCGATTGCCCTATTCTGCTAGAAGATTTAACTGCAAGACAATTCAAGTTCAGATCTGAGGTTGTGCATCTCGAGAGTTACTTTCTCGTTGGTCAGGTAGTGGCCATTTGTAAAAATAGTTTTTGAGGATTTTTAATGAAGTTAATTGATTTTCTCGAAAATTATTCCATTTTTCCAAAACTGGACCATTTCTTGGACCCAAAAACGAAAATTTTCAGTGCTTACAACCTGACTTACATGATTTCAAAGCAGAAAGTCGAACAAGCATGTTAATCTAACTTTCATGTTGGTCAAAATTGTTTTAGTTGAAACCAAAAAATAAAAAATGGTCAAAATGATGAATCAGGGGCATAATCGAGTCAGGCTTTCTGTCTTTTCCCTATTATCAATGTACTCGCCAGAAAGGGCACAGCTGAGGCTAGCAGCAGAGGCCAAAAGTTCTCTCATCCTCCAAGTAATGAGGTATCGAGCCAAGTGCGAAGCATGAACTAGAAATGGAGCAGAATATTCGACCCCCCCTCGTAAGGTCCACAATTTCTAGCTTATCCACAACCACACCTGGGAAGGGATAAAAAATAAGAGAGCATAAAGAATATAAAGATGTGCGTTGAGAGAAAAAGTAAGGAAAAGGCTTTTCAGAGAAAATAGAGATTGAGTGCCAAAGTGATACGAGAATCACAAATGAGAAAGGGTGGGAAACAATATCTGGAGAAACAGGCTCCCTATGAACCGAGAGGTCTCTTGCCATTGGAACATATCCGAGTGTTATGTTTGTTGTTTTTGTTTGTTTCGATTCTTGTTTTGAGTCGTTTTGAGTGTAGATGTGTTTAGGTTGTTTTACTTTGTTTTTTCCTTTGTTGAGTCGTTTTAACTATGGTTAGTCATAGGCTCAATACCCAGTTAAGAATTCATTCTTGGTTTCAATTTAAAAAATAAATCATTTTGTGCTCAGAGTGCTGTGTCATTTCCAACCTGATTTAAAAAATAAATCATTTTGTGCTCAGAGTGCTGTGTCATAAAACTGCAGGGTCCAACCCAGGTCAAAAGAGAGAGCAATAGGTTCCAGACTGCAAAGCAAAAGAAAAGAGGAAAAATTGGAGCATCTGAGTTTGTTTCAACTTCAGAAAATTTCGAGATTGCATTCCGGATGCACCTTCTCAGGCCTTGTAATTTCTCCAAAGTATGAATGTACCTCGACCTCAACCTCAAGCCTGCTTCAATTCAAAATGGTGATTAAAGTGCTCTCCCTGAACACCATTCTCCATCAGAGGCGTCTTAGTTGTGTTTGCAATGAGTTCCTAGGAGACCAACTGCGACGGTGGAAACTAGAGTTCGAATGGTGATGCCTAGAACAAAAAGGTTTAGAATTTCCGAGACTAAAGTCTGGTTTAAATACCCAGGGATGTATCTCCAACTTGAAATCTGTATGGCAGCCCCATAGGTTGAGGTAGGGTGTATGCGCCTCAATTCTGGATACTAAACCAACCTAGTCTGTCACCCCGTTGGAGAATAGAGAAAGTTATGAATATGATCAGGAAGAAAAGCGGCATCTGTGGCTTCTACATGCAAAGGTTATCCCTTATCAACATTTGAGGGCCTTTGAACTGTGAGTTGAAGGTAAGAGTTCGAAGAATATAAAAGGGAGATCCCTGTCAGAGTAGAGCAGTTTATCATCACTCGCCCCATGAGATGCTTTCTAAAGCGTTGCTTTGCTTGTTTATTGCATTCCCTAAACATTACGCACTACATTGCTTGTAACATGTATCATATCATTGCACTTATTGAATTTATTTGTATCTTGTGTTATCTTGTATCATTTATCCTTTTACGTGGAGCAGCATTTAGGATTGTTGTCCCCTGGGGCTTTTCTTAGGACCTTTTCTTACGATTTCAGCATGGTTAGAGTGCTCCCTTCCTCACACGATTTCAACGTGTTTGGAATTTTTCTCAGGACACATGGAACACGACCCTGAGCGGTTTTCTCAAGACCTCTTCTCACGATTTCAGCGTGGTTTGAGTGTTCTTTTCCTCATACGATTTTAGCGTGTTTAGAATTTATCTTAGGACCCGTGGAACGCACCCCTGAGAGGTTTTCTCAAGACCTCTTCTTACGGTTTCAGCGTGGTTAGAGTGTTTCTTTCCTTACACGACTTCAGCATGTTTGGAATTTATCTTAGGATGCATGGAACGCGACCCTGAGCAGTTGTCTCAAGACCTCTTTGTAATAACCCTGACCCGTAATTAGCTCCTAACCGATAATTAAGGGTGTGAATTAAGTGATTAAGTTTGATAATGGGATTAATAAGTAAATTGTACCATAATTGGCTTCTATCTGTCACCTATAAAAATACTTATTTAGAATCCCGCTTTAAAACGAAAATTGAAAGCCTTATCGGCATCTGAAAATGAAATTGGTCATACCTATATGTTAATTGGAATTTTTAGAACATTATGGCATATTTAATTAAAATGTGATGTGGTATGATTGAATTAGAGTAAATAACATTAAATCACATTAGTTCCATTATTTACCAAATTGCCACTAGTGGATTAAGTCAAGAGCCATTTAATTGTTTCATTCTTCACTTCATTCTTCATTTCGTTGAGTGCCAAAATCTGATATAACATTTTAGAGAGAGAGGGAGAGCAATTCTAGAGAGAGAAAGGGAGAAATTGAAGAAGAAATTCAAGTGTTTGCATGCACTCTTCAAGATTTAGCAAGTTTTTGTCAAGAACAAGGCCTAAGGTAGAATATTCATCCATTTACTTATGAATTTCAGTGTTATCTTGCATCATTCATGAGGATTATGAGTTTAATCATGTATTGGAGCTTAGAATGAGGAGTTATAGCTCAAATCATGCATGCATGCATAAATTTCCATGTTTTGAGTTTGAAATCAAAGGTTTCTTCCATGCATGTGTTAAATTCACTTACATTTTGGTCATTCAACTTGTTTTTCATCAAATTACCAAGTTTGATCATGTTTTGGAAGGTTTGAATTGGAAGAAGTTCTTGCATGTTGATTTCATGGGTCAATTTGGGATTTAAGTTGGATTTTGAAGAAATGACAAGTTTTGGGCCATGATTTCTTGTTTTAATTCTTAAACCATGTTGTTTTATGAGTCTTCATGTGTTTTCTTCAGTTTGGGCCCAGAAAAATGAGTTTTGATAGATTGAATGTCGATTTTGAACTTGGTATTGCAATCTGGAAATTCCAGATTTTTCATCTTCGCTCGAGCGAAGGAGAGCTCGCTCGAGCGACCACTCTGAAGTCGTGCTCTCCGCTCGAGCGACCAAGGGCTCGCTCAAGCGTAAATTTCATGCTCCCAGAAGTTTTGCAGAATTTACAGATCGCTCGAGCGAGGGTATGTGCGCTCGAGCGACCACTCACATCTTTGCATGCTCGCTCGAGCGAGGAAAGCTTCGCTCGAGCTAGGACTTGATTTTCAGAATTTTGACTAAGTGTTCCAAGGCATGTTTTGACATCCTCATTGCATCTTAGGCATTCCTAAGCCTTAATTGAGTTATAGTAATGAGGTAATGGGCTAGAAACACACACTAATGAAAGAATGTAACAAGATATAGCGTGTCAAGTGTGTGTGTGAGTTGAGCATTGAACTAAGAACGAATCACACTAAGAGATTTCAGGGTGTGTGTGTTCTAAGCCATGTGTTAAGAATGAACTTGAACCAACGTAGTGAAAGCTAAGCCTTAATGGCCACATGAATGTGTAATGTTGAGATACATTGTGTTATGTGCCTTTGTGATTGTAGGTCAACGTCCGAGGAAGTGATTGACCATCTGCGGAACCACTGTGAGTAACGTTATCGTAAAGATACGTTGATATAAAACTATGTTCCAAATGTGATATATCAAGCTATGATTTCTGAAATGATATATGTTTCTGTGAACGGATATCCATGTTTGAAATCTATTATGGCATCCATAGATAGTCCCAAGTCATGGGGGACAGCATGAAAATGCGGGTCCATGACAGTTACGAGATCTCGTTAGCCACTTCATTGTGGTGTTTGTTTAATCGGTGTCCGGGACCGGTTACTCTAGTCGGAAGACGTTTTGGTTATGTGATTTGTTCTATGGAGTATGCCATTATTATGTTCTGATATGAGATGATACTGATTATGCTATGATTTGTTTTATACATATGAAATGTTCGGGATTTCGTTCACTAACCCCTTTACCTTAATGTTATTCACTGGGCTTTAGCTCACTGTTTGTATATATATATTATAGGTGAGCATTCTGGAGTGCAAGCCCGAGGTTTTGTGGGGGACTGTGTTCTGTTGTCAGCCAGCCATTGTGCCTCACGTGGAGGTTCCCGAAGAGTCTTGGGATCGAGTTTTGTTTAGCCTGTTTTTGCTTGGGACTTTATTTTGTTTTTATTGGCTGAACTTAAGAACATGTAATGTGTGTGGTATAACATTAAATATGGTTGACTCATGGTTATGTAATTAAAGATTTAAATTATTCTGTTTCATGTAAGTCAACACAGCTCACTGGACATTTATATTTTCGTATATTGCTTCCGCTAGCCCCTTATTATATGCCTGTCTGTTCAGAGGCCGTAGGTAATCTAAGGATTACTGGCCGGTTACGATGCTAAACCTATAGGGGCGGGTTTGGGTCGTGACACTCTTCTCACGGTTTCAACATGGTTAGAGTGCTCCCTTCCTTATACGACTTCAGCGTGTTTGGAATTTTTCTCAGAACGCGTGGAACGCGACCTTGAGCGGTTTTCTTAGGACCTCTTCTCATGAGTTCAGCGTGGTTAGAGTGTTCCTTTTTCCTCACACAATTTTAGCATATTTGGAATTTTTCTCAAGATGCATGGAACGCGACCCTGAGCGGTTTTCTTAGGACCTCTTCTCCCGATTTCAGCGTGTTTGGAATTTTTTTTCAGGACACGTGGAATGTGACCCTGAGCGGTTTTCTCAGGACTACTTCTCACGATTTCAGTGTGGTTAGAGTGTTCCCTTTTTCTCACACGATTTTAACGTGTTTGGAATTTATATCAGGACGGGTGGAACGCTACCCTGAGTGGTTTTCTCAGGACCTCCTCTCACAATTTCAGTGTGGTTTGAGTGTCTCCTTCCTCACGTGATTTCGACGTGTTTGGAATTTGTTCTTCATCCTCTCATGATTCCAGTGTGGTTGGTGTATGTCACCATATTCATCTACTACATTTCCCATCGCATTCATTACATGATACTATTTTATTACCTGCATTATTTCCATGTTAAGCATAGTTTTAGCATGTGCTCATACATTTCCCTCGTTGAAACATGGTTCTGTCATGTGTAAGTACCAGTATTGAGGGTGTCAACACCTTTTCTGTGTTAGACGTGGTTCGTTTTGTGTCCATGCATTTTCTAGGTAAAATGAGGTTCGACCTGTGCCTTTTATTCACTGCATCCATTGAATCCATTACATTGTACCTTGTTTTGTTGCATTCAATATTTAGGATCACGATCTTTCCTCAACAGATCACTCCTCACTTATATCATCCTACCAAATTACTTGTACTCTTTCTCTTTCTACGAAAAACATACTTTTGTATGTGCTCGCACCCTTTTCATGTTGAAACATGGTTCTGTTATATGTAAACATCCATGTTGCGCTGAGGCCAGTATTGAGGATGTTGACACTTAGCCTGTATTAGACGTCGTTTGGCTGTGCCCACTTCTTTTCTATATAAAATGTAGTTTGATTTTACATCTCTATCCCTTTATGGTATTTGTGTGGTTTAGCACTGCTTGTGGTTTGATTATATTATTGCATTGCACTGCTTATCATTTGTATTATTTCGTTATATTGTGTATTATTTGTATCTTGTCCCTGAACTACGCTGGTTTGATTCCTTGCAACAGGATACGTAGGCAACCTTCGGGTTCAACCAACTGCATCTGCATTTTGTTTGTTTGCCCAAGTCTTATGACCTTGTCAAAATGGGTCGTTTTCGGGTTTTGACATTCACTCATGTCATTTCATGACTTTGAGCTTTGTCAAAGAGGGAAAACTGTAGACGCCCTGTTTTTGACCGCCCTTAAGACTTGGACGCCTCAGGTTGATCACTTGATGATGAAAGATACGCTGTATAAATGTTCGATTTCTTCAGTAAGAAAAGCTTCTAAATCCCAACCTTACATCCCATTTTGGACCAAAACTATTTCAGAGCTTAAAACGCTCTCTTTCAAAATATTTTTGAAAATGTTTCTATAATGTTCCGAGGCTCCCATTTTGTTTAAAATATTACACTGTTTGGTAAACCGAGTAAGGACAAAGTGGAAATAAATGGAAGAGAGGTGATCTCTTTGAAAAATATTTAAAAACATCTTATTTAGAGGTTTGGAGTTGAAGAAAATTGGAGGAGAGGGAAGAAAACTAGTTGGGGAAGAAGTTGGGCATCAAACCGTTAAGAGAGAACTAAGCAGCCTTCACTAAATCAGGCCTATCTCTTTGTACACTTGGACTTTAGTTGTGAGGCCACCACTATTGGAAAGTGGACTTCCGGGGCTTCAATTTAGACTGAAGAATCTCCTAAAGCCGAGTCCGGATGAGAGAGATATGGTCGTTTGAAGTTAGGCATCAATTCGGTTAAGATAGAAATGAGCAACCTTCACTAAAATAGGCATATCTCTTTGAAAACTTAGAATTTAGATGTGAGGCTACCACCATTGGAAATTGGACTTCCGGGGCTTCAATTTAGACTCAAGAATGACCTAAAACTAAGTCCGAAAAAAGGAGATAAGCCCGTTTAAAGTCAGGCTTGGAGACAAATTTTCTGTACCTGGCAGGCTAATATTGGTGGCCAATAGGCCACCATTTATGGCCGGCAATTCACACTCCTGGCTTGCCGACCACTAGTAAAAACACAGATATTTTTGGCCAGTTGTCCCCCAAAAGCTCCACTTGTTCCAGGCATGATATTTTTGACCTAAAGGGTTATTTTTCTATATATACCAGGCCTTCCCTCATAGTTTAAGGTTGAAAAAAATTCCAAAAGTTCCAATTCTTGAAATTCTCTCTCTATCTCTATCTTGTAACACACACACTTTACCCAAACACTTCCTAAACCAATATTGGAGCTCTCATTACTGAGATTACTGAGTCCAAATTTCAGCCCTTGAGACCGAGAGCTTGTTGATTTGTGAACAAAAGTGTTATTCCTCTTCAAAAGGTATAACTACTAGCTCCTTTGCACTACTTATTTTCTATCTTTTCTTATTGATTTTGAACTATTTTTCAGCTATTTTTATGGACTGAAGCTTGTGGTTTAAGGCTATTAAAGGTAGAGGGGTTAATCACCCTTCTTTGAACCTTGTTCTCTAAGCCTTTACACTTGTGTTTCCCATCTCTGCCTCAACTTTTTTTGAGCTTTTAAACACTGATTTTCAAAGTTCTTTTAGTGGCTAAAAACATGTTTTGAAGTCCAAAATTGAAAGGGTTAGACTCCCCTCCTTGTGTCTTGCTTACTAGTTTAACATGATACATGTTTTAGTTTATTGTTCTAGCTCTTGTTAGCTTAATTCTAGCATGTTTTAGGGCTTTTTTTAGACTATTTGAGGACTATTTTTATGAGTTAGTTTCATTTATGCTTTGTATAGCATGCTTGTAGTGTAATAGTCCTCATAGGATTGGTGGTTCAGGCCTTAGCCACCATTCTATTTGAGTTGATAGCATTTATTTATGACTTTTCATACTTGTTTTCATCTCTAATCATCTTTGCAACCTCCCTCCTTTCTTGGCTTTTTCTTTGTTTTGAAAGTTGTTTCAAACTATTTGTTTGTTTAAGCATGAGATTGAGATGTCATACTTAATGGTTTAATCCCTTTGGGGGTTCATTACCAACAGTATGATGTCTCTTTCATGCCCAAAGCAACACTTGGTTTGAGCCCACATTCCATTAGAAGACTTAACTCGCTTTTGGACTTACTTGATTAAAGAATTGAGAGGTAACTAAAATGGAGTAATAAAATTGGTAATTAAAAATGATGCAAGATAATAACTTGGTTAGGGTTCAATTAGACGTTAATTGAACCCTTGAGTCTTGAATCACTTCATACTTATTAGTGATGAAAATGGTTCAAGATTCATTGTCAACTACTTCCCTTGATCTTTCATGATAGGGAGGTAGTTTTGAGAGTCTTACTTTGTTGCATTTATTGAACTTGCACACTTTGGTTCATAGGCCATCATGCAATGAACTTGCATAGATTGATGGTTTGTGAATCAAGTTTTATTACTCTTTTGAGCTGTTCAAATGATAAGGAGGGGTAAATTATGCAAACAAACCCTTGAGAATACACTGTCTCTACTCTGTTTGCTCTCTGTTGCAGTAGGAAAGTCCAATTATTAGTGGCCGGTAGGCCACCTTTAATGGACGGCAGGCCCTCTGTTGGCCACCAGTGCAAAATCGAGCAGTGTACTTTTAAAGCAGAACATAGTTGGTCTGGAGGTGGAAATCAGTGCAAGTGTTCTACTGTGCAACAGAGGCATTTGGCAGCAGAAACAGTGGCTTTTTCAGGTGAAAAGTCCATACATGCATGAGCATTTCTCGTTTCCCAAGGCAGAGTAATTAGAATAGCTGCTTAGCCCTCTTTTCGTGTTGTATTCATGTGACTAATTAGTTCAATTAGTTAGTTGATTTGTTGTAATAATTAGTTAACTAGAATAGTTAATTAATTCAGTTTGTAATAATCATTTAAGTAGTTTAGCTAAATTATTCATTTGTTGTTGTAATAGCTAGCTAGAATAGTTAGCTTCATTTGGGTTTGTGATAGTTAATTAATTAGCTTAGCTCTGATTAGTTAGCTAGTTTATTCATTCAGACCCTCCTGTGTGGGGGTGCAATGTTGTAATAACGTGTATGTTTTCTAACCCCACATCTTTCTCCTTTTATTTACTAGCTTATGATGGTTAGTTTAGGGCATCATGTTTTGTTTAGCATATCTCATGTTTGCATCCACTTGTATTGCATGCACCGAGGCTCGGTTCATCATTTTAACTTGCATTGTTAGTTTAACATTTCTTTGAATACGTGTTTAGACCGCATGTTGTCAAATTGATTCATATGCCATATTAGCAGCCGAGCCTAGTAATTGCATATCGTATGTGTTGCATTAGTTATATTGCCTAGTTAGAATCATGTATTTTTCTAACTTTATCTTTTTTGGCTTGAAGTGCTAGGTGAGCCTTTACTCGCTTTAGCATATTTCATATGTGTGATTGTTGACCATATCTAGCATGCTTGCGATGAGGCTAAATGCTTAATTGCTATAACTGCTTGAATGTATATGGATGAAGGCTAGGTGCTTGAATTGAAATAATTTGAATAATGTTCATATGCGATCACTTTTTCAAGTGGTGCATAGTTAAAACAATTTTCAAAACAAACATGAATCAAGTATTCCATTTCTTGCAAGTTAGTCTATACTTTTGTGTGCGCATCACATAGTAATGCTAGCCTAAATAAATCAAAACAAGAGCATATAATGTAGATAAGATTCATATCATGATTAGTAGAGACCGATTTTCGATCGGACGAGTGGGGGTGCTCAATTCATGACCTTCCCCTTTTGTACCTAAGTTCCTGAGCCGAGACAATCTTGGTGATGACGGACACGTGGCCTTTGGCACGAGTAATGGGTTTCCTAAATTTTTCAAAAAATATTTAGGTTGCGACTCTGTATCTGGCAAAGTAGTCCATTTTTGGCAATTTAATTCAAAATTAATTTTCCAAAAGATTTGCCGGATTTGGACTCTTTAGTGATTATCAATTTCACATTGCACTTGTGAGATCAGATTTAGAATCGTGGGAGTCCGATACTGTAGGGCTTATTCGTCTTCTGAAATGGGGCACAAAAAGTTGAGCTATAGTGGCAGATGGGGAATTGAAGTTGCCTCATATCGAAGAGCTTTTACCGAAGAAGGATCGCGAGGTCCCTAATTATTGTGTTTTCCACTGATCACTAGGACATCCTACAGAAAAGTGTCAAACGCTTAAGAAAATCTTTAAAAAGAAAGTTGAAGCAGATAAGCTAAAGTTCAAAGGACCGAGGCTCTAGGATATCCTAGAAAACGTGGCTATGATGGCGTATGACAGACCAATAATTGAAACAATTAAAAACTCGAAGGATGAGGAACACTCCCTCAAAGACGCCTTTGAGCCAGAAGATGAAGAGCACTCATTCGAAGACACCTTTGAGCCAGAAGGCGAGGAAGTTTCTTATAGTGAACCTTTCAATCCAGAAGGAAGACTTGGTTACGAAGCATCCTTCAATCCAAGAAGAAAACATCATGTTTGTATGCCATCCTACCTTAATGAGATTGAGGAGTTGGTCAACTATGAGTTGTCAAGGATAGAGAATGATCCAGATCACTATGCAAATACTCTCCAAGATAACATCAAGTTCAAATAGTTCTTCAATTAGCTTAGGCTTTCTAGGGAAGCGAGAACTGAAGTTACCAAGTCCATTATCAATATTGCCGAGGCACACCACGAGGGAGGTGTGACAGTTAAGGGATCTATTCCAAGGAAAGCAAGGAAGCAGACTAGTGCTATAATCTTTTCTGAGGCAGACTGAAAATACCCTTTTCCACATAACCGACCACTTTATGTGACCAGCTCAAGAGGGCTTTGCTAGATAGCGGAGCTTCCATCAATATTATGACCCGGGCAACTCTAGAGAAGGCCAGGATTTCCGAAACCCACATCGTGAAACAACCAGTAGTCTTCACAGGTTTCAGAGGAGAAGAGAGAGTTACTCTGGGGTATGTGACAATTGATTGGGCCGTAGAGGTGATTTGCTCGGCCGTTAGATTTCATATTATTGACTCTGAGACAAACTATCATATTATCTTGGGGAGGACTTTGATGCACAAGTATGGTGTCATGCCATCAAGTTATCATCAATGTGTCAAAGTTAGGTGGGGAAATGAGACCGTGACTATAGAAGCTTTAGAAAGACTTTTTGGTACATGCGAGCTTTGTTACTCGAATGACAAGCTGAAGGTCGAGTCAAGCAAATGGCCATTGTCCCAACTTTCCTCTTTGGCCAAAAGCTCTCTTATCCCTCAGAAGATGATGAATGTCTGAGAATGAGGCAAAACGGTGTACTACTTATGAAGGTGTGGGGGGTCAGTGTCTCCCATAGTTGGCCCCGAGTTGAAGGAAGAACCTCCCAATGAGGGCATAGTGTTAAAGCTCAAAATGGCTCTAGAAATGTATGCAAAATGGACAGAAACCATAACCCGAGCAATTGGTGAAAGCTTTCCAAATGACCTCGCGCCTTTAAAGGCAAAGGTCTACATTTTGTAGAAAAAGTTTATCTATCACATTTACAATTTGTATTTACGACATTGTCCAAGAAATTCTATCTTTCTTATGTTATGAAGAAATTTATTTCCTCCATATTGCGTATCTCCATTAGTTTCTCTGTATTGTGTATCTTCATTATGTTATGTTACTTGAGACAGTTTTCAATTTTTTTCACCCCTTGAAGGAGGAGGAGTAATAGACTCGGTTGCCAACCAAAAAGGATCTTTCTTGTTGAAGTAGAGTGTGTGCTCCCACTTAGACTTTCGAAGAACAGACCTCACTTCTATTAGTGCGAGCTTCGAGTTTCTTTCTTACTGAAGTAATGTGTATGCTTCCACTTGAACTTCCGAAGAACAGCCCTTGAGACTCAGTTACTTGTCAGAAGGGATCTTCCTTGCCGAAATAGGATGTGTGCTATTATTTGAACTCATGAGGGATAGCCTCGCTTCCGTTCAGACTTCAGAGGGACATCCCTTGCTTTCATTAGTGTGGGTTTGGACTTCCAAGGGACAACGCTTCCTTCCTTTTGGACTTCCGAGGGACAACCCTTGTTTCCATCAGTGCGAGCTTCGATGATCTTTCTTGTTGAAGTAGAGTGTGTGCTCCCACTCAGACTTTCGAAAGACAAACCTCGCTCCCATCAGTGCGAGCTTCAAGGATCTTTCTTACTGAAGTAGAGTGTGTTCTCTCACTTGGACTTCCAAAGAACAGCCCTTGAGACTCGGTTACCTATCAAAAGAGATATTTTTTGCCGAAGTAGGGTGTGTGCTACTATTTAGACTCTTGAGGGACAGCCTTGCTTCTATTCGAACTTCTGAGGGACATCCCTTGCTATCATTAGTGTGGGTTCTGATGGCCCCGGGGTCTTGGATTTGGCGCAAGAATTCATTTGCCTGAAATATTAAAGCCGACAAACGAGATAAAAAATATTGAGTTTAGATTAAGATTCAAGCGTTACCGAAATAGAGACGACATCAACAATAGTCAGTTCCTCTCAAGCTGACATAAATCTACAAAGTTCAAATCATGATTACATTCTCTCTCAACACCAATCCTTTATTTTCAACATCAAGCCTCTATGTATGTCAAGATTATCGGCGCATGTTCAAGATTCAATAGCATGGATTTCAAGACAACAAAACCCGAATTTCTTCAATGGAATTAGCAAGATTCAGCATAGGTCTCATTTTTTTTCAAGGGTTATCTTCTCAGATTAGCTTAAGAACAGTGAGGCCACAAGCTTTCTTTATAGAGATATTTAACAATGAAGATTCAAGGGTTACACTATCAATAAAAAAAAAAAAAAAAAAAAGCTTCAGCTATCTCAAGTTCAAAATTGGTATACAACAATGCCCACAAATCTCAAAAGCCCAAATCAAACTTCTAGCAAGGCTCACAAATTTGGATTTCGTCAAAACAAGAGGTTCGAGAATGGCGATGGCAGAAGCCAGTAACGACTCGGGTCGTAGTGTTAGCGTGTCCGGAGTTGATGTAACCATCAAACAAAGGCGCAGCGAAGGTTAGTAGAGCAGGTTGCGACAGCTGCTGGAGTACCTGGGGTTGCTGTGGTACCTGGGTTGAAATCAAACACCGGCAGTGAGTAAGGCTAGCATCGGTATGGAGCTCCTCAGTAATTATAGAAACAAAGCAAAGCACTGGTATACTGTTCCTGAAGTATAAAAAAAAAAAAGTCATTTAGGGCCTATTTGGTTACCATTTCGTTTTCAGTTTATATTTACAAAAATTTTAAAAGCTGTCATAAAAAATTGTTTGATAATTTTTTTGGTTTATAAATGGTTAAACTCAAAAAAATGAGTTTACCTTTTTAAACAAAAATTTAAAAATTTGACTAACAATTTTTTGTTTTCAATTAATTTTTTTTCCAAATAAATTTTTTTCAATAATTTTTTTTTCAATTAATTTTTTTTTTTAATTATAATGTGTATGATCCCATTGTCATAAATAATAAAAAATATATATAAATATTTTAGGCCTGAACAAACATATTTTTTTGTTTTTTTTTTTTTTAATTTTTTCAAACATTTTGTTCAAACCAAACGCGTTTATAATTTATGTTTTTCTAAAAATAAACAAAAACTAATTTATAAAAAAAATTGTAAACATAAACCAAAAATATAAACTTTACCAAATGCTACCTTAATGTTGAAGGTTATGGGTCTTCAATACTTTAGAGAGAGAAACGAAAATGGGTTTAGATGTCGGACTTCTCAGAACAAATAAAAATAAATAAATAATAAAAAGATGAGGGATAAAGACGAGTGTTTTGTGCTTTGTTTGGAGAAAAAAGTTTGGTTAGTATGGTCTCTCAGATATTCTACAATATATATATATATAAAGTGGGTCAAAATTATTGAGATTTTTTTATTTGTCTCCAAAGGGAAACTGGAATCAAAATGATGAAGAAAAGTTGCGTAGCCCAAGCAAGATATATTTGAGACCCCCAAAAAAATTCAAGCTTTGATTTTCTTTGAAAAAAATCAAAGGGCACAAACGTGTGTTTACCAAATATGGTATAAGGATAAAAAATAAAGATTCTTTCTTATCAATTTTAGTTGACAATCTTATCCATAAAATTATGATGAGTCATCAATTTTACCTAAAAGCCACATGAGGACAAAATATTCTTGAGGGCGTGATGCGAAGCATCGTCGAAGAAGTGGAAATATGCATGTCCAAGAAATTCAAAAATTTCCATACATACAAGGGGCAAAATTTAAATAAGGCTAATTTGAGCTCACTTATTAATTGGGCCCCATCGAAGCCTAATCAGAAAGCCTAAAAATTGGTGAACTTGGAGAAATTATTGTCAAATAGGCCAAGTGAATTCTATTGAACGGACCCATAAGAAAGCTAACAAATTGGGCTGAGGAAGACCCATCAAGCATATATCTCTAAAGAGAGTCCAACAAGCCCATCTGAGGAGGCTCAAATCATACAGGCATCCAAGGAGGTTAATTGTTGTTTTCAGAAGAGATGAAACTCTTAGAGGAGATCCATTCTTCGAGTTATTGGCTTAGTCTTGAAAGGGTTCAGAACCACGAATCTAGAGACCTATTTGAGCTCGGACTCGAAAGGGTTCGGATCTAGGAACATAGGGTTCCTAAGCACTTGGCTTCGAACGGATTCAGACGCAATCCAGAAGCCGCTCCATTAATGAGTCCCAGAATACTTGTGGGCTCGAAGCTTTCTGGAATCTATGCACCAGAACCATGGATATGTTGGAGTCCAAACAAAGGATCTGATCCTGAGAACGGTGAGTAGAGATAAATTCTATAGTGATTCCGGTTTTGACCCGACTCTTGTTGTATCCCGGACTCGAGTTTAATGGTTTTATATTGTTGGTCATATCTTGCTTTCTTTGTGTTTCTTTGAATTTGGCTATTGGATTGTTGTGGTTGTATTTGGAACAAGTTGGTTGCTTGGTTTTCAAACCTTTTGTTGACCAGGATTTTGCTCCTCCATTCGAGCGGCACTTCTTGCGCTCGAGCAGGCTTTGTGAACTCTCAGTACTTTTACAAGTCTGCAAAACTACTGGGAGGATGTATTCTATGCTCGAGCAGCGTTTTCTACGGTCGAGCGGTTATTCTTGCGCTCGAGCGTTGGTCTGTTATCTGTAAAACTACTGGGAGTGTGCATTCTGCACTCGAGCGTTACTTCTTGCACTCGAGCAGAACAACTTGTTGTGTCTGATGCTCAAGCATTAACTGTAGTGTTCGAGCAAACTGTGCATATATCAGTTCACAGCAACATCTTTTTACATCACTTTTTCATATCTTTTTCACTCTAAACCCTAGATCGAGACCCTCTCTCTCTACATTTTCACCTAGATCCATTGGTTTCTTTACCCTAATGTCTTGTGAAAAAAGGTAGAGCATCTCAAGAGCTCCGTTTTGATCCAAATAGATCTTGATTTCAGCATCTTTGAAGTTTCTCCACTTCTTCCTTGGTCTTCTAAGCTTGAGGTAGGGACTTTCTAAAATCTCCTATGATTTTTAACTTAGTTATTTGTTGATTGTGTAAAGAATGTTAGGATTTGGAGGATTTTAGACAAACCTAGGGTTTTGGTTAAAAATAAAAAAAAAATTAAAAAAAAGGGGTTTTCAAATGAAGGTATTGAAAATGGTTATGGGTATAGATATGAGGATATGTTATGTTAAATTTGTTGATTTTGACACATGGGTTGGATTTGAGAAAGATTGGAGTTTTGCCCTAAAATGTTTCAAATAATTATTTTGTATAAATAATGAAATTGGTATTGGGAATATGAAATTGGATTAATGTGTATATATATGGTGGAGTTAGATGTGCACTATCTCTCACCTATGGAAATTTGGATAATTTATCTGTTTTGAAGATTATATATCTATTTAGAAATATCTGTTTTAGGCTATCGACGGAGGATAGTTATGATTATTGTAAAAATTACATAAGGATTATGTGAATTGAAACTAATCTCTTAACTATTGTCATTGAATATGACCGTGTTTTAAATACATTGCATATGTATGATATTTGTGAGGAGAAAGGGGATGTACTCCATGTTTGGGAGAAGAAATGGGATGGACTCCATTGAATTAAGTTGGCCTGTGTGTCCAGGGTGAAAGTCCCGAAAACTGCGTGTATACATGGGTGCCGATTGCCGCGGACGAAATTTTCGTAAAATGTCAAATTGAAGTGTTTGTGCAATAGTTGTATTGATTAGAGAACCACTGAGTTGTAGCCTCAGTTGGGTTGTCTGGATAATAGTGAATTTGACTCATGAATTGAGGTGAAATGAATTGACTTGAAAAGAATTAAGATAAAATGAATTGAGATATAGAATTTTGCATATTATGATTTTGTGGAATATGAATTATTTTATTTCAAGCATTGCATATGCACATTATACTTATATCTTTGTTAAGATTCATATATTGTGTTAGATTGTTTCTACTGGGCTTTGGCTCACCCTATTCTCCGCCAAGACAGTAGTTTGGAGAGATTTGGAGCAAGAGTTTCTTTTTTAATTGTATTTGCTTTGTATAGCCAAGGGCTTAATTATATTGAGTTAGACTCATTTTGTTGTAACTAAGCAGTGACTTGGAAAGATGTAAACCTTTAAGGTAGATGAATATTTGTTTAGCTTTCATTACTTTTCACTATTCATAACACAGCTGTAGATTCAAGATTAACGATTTATGAATGTATATTGCATATGTCACCTTTTTGTATATTACTCTGATTAATGAAAGCTTCTTATTGTATCTATATCACTTTGTACTAGTGTTGGAGTTGGCTTATTGTAATTATTTTGGGGGCGTTACAAATTCACTCTTCGGTTAAACTAGCCAATACCCGGGTCGAGGTGGCACGATTTAAGGGGTTCCTGATACTCAGCAATTTTTGCGGCAAGACGTTCTCTTGAACTACCCCTGACCCTTCTCTGGGACTACCCCTGATCCTTTGAGATGACTGTGGATCATTGGTTAAGTATGGTTAAAAAGAAGGGTTCACCGAGAGGTTGATCTCCTCTTCGGGGTTTTTCTCATTCTCAAAAAGGTCATCTCTTCGGACAAGGTAGTTAGAAGGAATATTCCACATATGCCTTGTATATGGGCTCCATCCTACATCATGAGGTGCCCATAAATAGCACCTACCCATAACTTTACAAGGGATAGATTTTTGAGAAACAACTCTTGTGAGAGAACTAATTTGCCTTCTTCATTATCTACCTTGAGAGTAAAAGTGGGAGCTTCATTGGAAAGTCTTGCCATTATTCTCTCTAACTACTTTGCTTTCTTGTTCACCTAATCTCTTATCTCCATCATCTCTTTACTATTGTGTTCCTAGTTGTAACTGTTGAAGAAGCCTCTCACCATTTCTAGCGAATTTGGGTTTTTTGACGATCTTTGAATTTTTTGACAAGCCTTTCCGACAATATTCTTGAACCCTCTTATACACTGATAAAAAAAAAAAACAGAGCATGAGATTCAACGTTTTTGCATTTCTACTTATTAGTTTGATTCAACTATCAAATAAAACCGAAAATATTATCAATTTTTTCCAATTTTAAAACTGAGAGCATTATTAGTTTTTTCATTTTTAATTTTTTTTTTTAGTTTTGCACAATGTTTAATCATCATATTCCTTTATAGACACAAAATTTTTAGTTTTGCACAAAAAAAATAATTCAGTTTTTAAATTTTTTTTAAAAAAATTAGATTTTTTTTTTTTTGCATATAATATATATATTTTTTTAGTCTTTCCAATTTGAAAGTTCATATTTTAAAATTTTGAAAATCAAAATTAATATCAAATCATCATTTTTTTTTTTATAGATAATCATAAATGATAAACAATTATTATTTGAAGGATAATTCTAACTATTAAAAATTTAATGGCACTTGAAGATCTAAAAAATTTTAGTTAGGACTTAATGGAAAATGTTTGGGACCCCCTTTTGGGGAGACCCCCACCACTTCCACAGTGATGTGGACCAATGATGTGTTTATATTTATATTTTTATTTTTTTCTTTCTTACTTGGACTAATTACAAGTGAGTGGGGATTGTGGGGGTAATGTTTTGTGGGGGTCTAAATCATTACTGGGACTTAATATAGTATAAGTTCATAAATTAGAATTTGTGTGTAAATACTATATTTTTTATACTGTATTTTTTCTTCATTTGAGAGTCTTTAAGACTTGTATGTTTTTGCTTTGAATCTTTGACAAATAATTTAGGTATTGTAAAAGTTTATTCAAAATTTTACAAATAAAATAAAATAAAATGTAGAGTATAAATCTAAAATTTATATAATGTGAGTCATATTTAAAATAAATCTTATCAACATATTTTAATTATAAATGAAGTTTTTGAATTTTTTTTTATTTTATTTTAGCACAATGACGTTTGCATTGTGAATGACTTCATTGTTTTCAATTGATCCTATGACTCAATTGCAACAGTGTTTATCTTGACTTGTGGAGAGTAATTTCTACCATTCCCTAGGACTAAAATGATACCCCACTTTAATCCTGACTTTTTGGTACATTACTAAAAATATAATATAATATTTCTATTAAGGTTTCGATTGTAATAATATTTTTTTGATTAATTTTTTATATTTTATCAATTTAATTAGACAAAGATTAAAGGCAAAATGATTCATTCAAGAGAGATGAATCATTTCAAACAGAAAATAAATTATTTTGTTATTTAATTTCAGTCTAATTTTTAAATAATTCTTATTAATTATACTGAATTGACCTGAAGTAAAAAATTTAATAATAAAATTGATACAATTAAAATTATAAATACTAAATTAATATAAGAGAGACTAAGCATTCTGAAAAAATATAAAAATTACTCAATAAAAAGTAGCTAGGGCCCACTAGGAAAAAAAGAATAAATCTATACCCCTTTCAGATGGTCCTGGAAGTTGAGTTTCTAAAAGATAGATGTTCTAAAAGTGAAGGTCTCCGTGACAAAGTTAAGAATTTGGGGGATTCACCATCTGTTTCCTTTCTTCCCACTTCATTCCGGCTAGGGGTGTTTTGGTAACATGATTTTTAGTTACTTTTTTAAGTTAGTAACAAAAGTTAAAAGTTGGTTTTTTTTGTCTTTTTTTTTCATTGGGAAAGTTGGTTTTTAGTCAATGGTAAAATTATAATTTTACCCATCATGGGTCAAAATGTATTACTTGGGTGAAGTTGTAAATATTTTAAATAAGTGGGGCTAGTTTGGTCATTTTATTGTGATTTAACATCATAAATAAATATTAATCAAAAAAGTCAAAAGTAACTTTTTACCAACTTCCTAAATCATTTGTCTAAAAAAACAAAAACTTGGTTAAAAGTCAAAAAATCATTTTTTACTATCGTACCAAAATAAGCCTAAATAAATAAATTTTTTTATTTATTATGAAAAAACGTACAAAAAATAAAAAAATAACATGATCTAAATAAATCAAAAAATTAATAAATTGACTTATAAATCACTTCCCACACAAAAACATATATGTGTTTCAATGGCACTATAATATTAATTCCTTGCTTCAAGGCCATCCTACTATCTCTCTCCTCTTCCAATATGGTTGGTTGAGAATAATAGAGTAAGTGTTCAAACACATGGGTGTTTAAGAGTCTTTCCATTTGGCTTCAAATCACATGCACCTGCTGTGGACGATTCAATTACAGTCCACTGGTTTTTGAATTGTGTCCCACAATACATGGACCCCTTTGGTCGTGTTTTCCTTTTTGGGTTAATTATATTAATAAAAAAAAAATTATTTGTTACACTTTAATTTCAATTGTTTATTTATTTTTACTTTAGTTATCTTTTGTCTCTAAAATTTAGAAAAGAAAAATAGGTGGTAGCTCGAAATGGGTGAGGGTTCGAATGGCCCGAAATTTGAAAACCACGTCGTTTTGTGATTTTCTTCTTCTTCTTCTTCGTTGAACTTCGTTGAACACAGGAGAACAGAGGGGAAGAGGAGGAGAGAGGGAGAAAGAGAGAGCTCGTCGCCTCCGCCGCCTCCGCCCGCCGTCCTCGTCGCAGCTCGTTCGTCGCCTTTGCCCGATTGTGCCTCCGCCCCCTGCCCTAATAATTGGGCCCTCTCCAGTCCTCCTCCTCCTTCCTTCCTCCTCCTCCTCTCCTCCTCCTCCTTTCTTCCTCCTCCTCCTCTGATTTTCTACTTCTTCTGAAAAAAAAAAAAAAAAAAAATGACACCAAAGGGAGGGGATGAACGGAGCTCTGTGTGTGTGTGTGAGTTTTCCAGAGGGAGGGGATGAACAGAGGGAGGATGGGTGTACAAAGAAAAAGGGTGGGTGTACAAAGCAATTCGGGCCTTTTGACCCACGCCATTTCGAGCTACGAAATGGGGTTGTTTAGAAAATAACATTCCTTCTATTATTAATTTTGAACGACGTTGATGCCAAAAATTAAAGTGTAATAAATTATATATTTTAGAGATTAAAATGAAAAAATTAAAAATTTGATATTAAAATATAACAAATCATATACTTAACTACCCGTTTTATTTTTTTCTCATTTGTTTATGGTATATTCAAAAACAAAGAAAAGTTTTGGGTGAATAACACTAATGGTCCCAATAATTTAGGACTTGTGTCATTTTGGTCCTTTACTTTTCAATTGTAACGCATTTGATACTGAATTTTGAATCTTATTCCAAATGAGAACAATTGAAAATACCATTACTTAATTTCAAGTGCAAAATCGTTAATTTAATAAAATATAAACTAATTTGACAAAAATAAATGTCAAAAAGAATATTTTTGAATTTTTTAAAATTATTTATACCCCTTAAAGATAAAATTATGTAAAATTGATAAATCTCTTAGACATTTATTTATTTATTTATTTTTCTAAATTAATTTTTATTATATGTTTGGATGATAATCATATAATGGATTGTTGTTTTTATTTTCATTAAATTAGTTTATATTTTTTCAAAAGTCAAATATGATGACAAGTTTGATATCATTATTAAACCAATCCATTAAATTCAAAAATCCAAAACTAAAATTATTTCATATATTAAATATGTCGATTACATATTAAAATCTTAACAATTACCCATTACATGATCATCATCTAAACACATAATACAAAATTAACTTGGTAAAAAAATAAATAAATGTCTAAAAGATTTATCAATTTTACTTAATTTTATCTTTGGTTAGTAGAAATAATTTTTAAAAATTTAAAAATATTTTTTTGACATTTATTTTTGTCAAATTAGTTTATATTTTATCAAATTGGCAATTTTACTCTTGAAATTAAGCAAATGTATCTTCAACTGTCCTTACTTGGAACAAGATTCAAAATTCATGGTCAAATGTGTCACAATTAAAAAGTCAGGGATCAAAGTGACACGATTCCTAAACTATAGAGACTGTTAGTGTAATTTACCCTTTATTTTTTGAGTGCAAATAAATTTAAAAAATTCGAAGACATATTTTGGGTATTTCATAAAAGACGAATTATTTTTATTTTTATTTTTGACCCAAAACGGTTTTGTGAAACAGTAATTCAAACAAGTTTTATAACAACTTGAATTTGAGAGCAAGACTTGATTTTTAAAGAACTTTCGCATGATAATGATACACATACACACTACTATTTTTCTATCCTTGTCGAGAATAGTGGTGATATGCGGCAAAGAATAACTTGCATTGAAGTAATGCATCAAATCACATACCCCATTCACCAACTCAACTCTCTTTACATATGATCACCTTATCTAAAGGGTTCTTGATTGTTACTTGGGTATAGTCTTGGAAGAGAAAAGATTAGTTTCAAGATGTGGCTTCCACAGAAGCCCCTTTGGGCTCCATCTTTGTCCTACTCAATCACTGTTTCAGTACTCCTACTTGTCACCCCTTTGCTTGTCTTCTCACTGGTTGGTTGTACACTTGGTCCTCAGAGATCTTGGTTTTCATTCCACTCTCCTTGGCCTTGGAGAGTTGGTTTTTTCAGTTCTTATTCTCTGCCTGTGAATGAAGAACTAGACAGGCCTCCTAATTTGGAAGGTTCCTTCATATTGAATAGTTCATTAGCGCACACACTGCTGGCTGAAGAAACAGCTCTTCAATCTCTAGTAAGTAATTCAATATGTATGTTATCATCATGGTTTAAAATATCAGCAAACCATATGTATCGGGTTTTTTGATTTTTCAATATATTGACGGAAATGAAAATTGCATACGTAATAGTTGTTTCTGATACATATATGTTCAAACTATTCATAACTGATACTGTTGATTAATTGCTATGAAGTTAAAATATATATATATATTAGTGGTTAATGATTTGAAAATTTACTTACTATTTTCAACATAGCTACTTTTTTTATGGATTCAAATGAATTTACCACTGCATTATCTAATTTCCAATATGCCCTGATATATCAGTGAAGATAAAAATCACATACATATCAACTGATTCTCGATATGTATCCGTTCATAACTAATTTTTGGCCCAAAAATTGACAATCAATAAGGCCAAATTCTATTATAATTTTTTTTTTCTTTTGATAATTTAAAAAATTCACATCTGCATCACCTGAATCACAATACGTATTTCATCACAATGTTGCATGCCAATTGCCTACTACTGCTAATTTATACATAATTCTCTCTTTCTGATAATAGAAAGAAGAACAATCATCTACAACAAGCCCTGCCAGTGCCAAAAGCTTTCCTGGACAAATCAAGAGATACACAAGGCTAGAGAGGCAAGAAGCAGCTCTAGCCAAAGCCCGATCCTCCATTAGAGAGGTCGCATCCCAAAACAACAACATGAAATCGAACCACACCGATCCAGATTTATGATGGGCATAGCCCAAATAAGTGGCCCAATGGGTTGTCCAAACAATTCCTAACCCAACTTAGGCCCAAGGGCCAGACAAGAAGAAGAGACAAACAACCTCCTTCGGTGAAGTCCACGGCATGACAACACTACCATAGACTTACGGCTGATAGGACAGGTCGACTGACAGGGCACGGTAAGCGAAGAGGCCAGAAAGGTATGGAAGAAATCAATATATACAAGTAATCTCTCTCTCTAACTACCTTCTACTTCCTCTCTAAGCTAAAGGCTTTCATTTTTCTACTAGAGACTCATCTAACTTAAACATCGGAGGGTCCTCAAGAAGGAACCCCACCTCCGGGGTCCTTCTCGACGGGCTTGGTGCAGGTACAACTGGGAAGACGAGGTTCAATCATCCTGTGGAGCATTCGGACCCTGTCCGACCCATTCCTCATCTGACAAAACTACATAGATCAGTTGGCGCCGTCTGTGGGAAACTCTTCCGATTGGCAGTTGTGCTCATTGTCACCAGAAATAGTTTCCTTTTCACCCACCTTCAGTGTCGGAATGAATGGTTACCACATGATTCATGGCTTCCCAGCGGCGGCGGCGACGGCGACGTTTTCCCCGCCTACACCTCTCTCGCCGGCACCATGATTCTAGACCGATCCATGGTCGACGATCTCATTCCTAGCCCGGTCCAATCGTACCTCAACTTGGCTCTCCAATGCCTCTTCACGCCGCTCTCAGCTCACCTCACCATTGTCATTGGTGAGCATTGCGGAGGTCTACCTACGTACCAAAATCAACCCCCACACCAAGCAATTCAAAGTCGTCAAGACTTCAAAAAAAAAAAAAAAAACAACAAACAAACAAACAAGCAAAAAGTTCAAAAACAAAGCTCTAGACAAGTATTTCCCATTTGATCCATATCAAAGGCCCAGATTGCCCCATGTGAAGACATGGGCTTCACTCCCCAAGCCACTAACTCTCTCTCTTTTCCCTACGTCTGTGTCATGTCACATCATCACGTGCATCCCTGCACCTTGAGCCCCGTGCACCGCCAACCAACCCAGCTTGGCAACATAGGTCGATCAGCAAACTGGTTCGGTCGGCAACATAGCTCGGTCGGCAAACTAGGTCGGTCAGCAACATACGTCGGTTGATCGACAACTCGGTCGGCGGTCAGCAACATAACTCAGTCGGCGGTCGGCAACATAGCTCGATCGGCAACATAGATCGATTGGCATCATCGGTCGGTCGGCAACTCAGTCGGCAACATAGGTCGGTCAGCAAACTAGTTTGGTTGGCAACATAGCTCGGTCGGCAAACTAGATCGGTTCGCATCATTGGTCGGTCGACAACTCGGCCGGTAACATAGGTCGGTCAGCAAACTAGTTCGGTCAACAACTTTAGCAACAATTAGACGGAGCCCCAGCGCCTCCGCCATATCCGAATGGTCTACTTCTCCCTCCTCAAGGACATCATGAGTAAGATATTCAAACTTCTTTTATCTATGTTGCACATTTCATAACATTTCAGATCAAAAAGCGTCAGCCAGACTGAGCACTACTGAAAGCGTCAGCCAGACTGAGCACGAAGACCTCGGCCAGATCGAGTTACATAAAGCCTCAGCCAGACTGAGCATTACTTAAAGCCTCAGCCAGACTGAGCACGAAGACCTCGGCCAGACCGAGTAATTTAAAGCCGTGAGGGGCATGGTATCAGATCCTACCCACGAAGACCTCGGCCAGACTGAGTTACATAAAGTCTCAGCCAGACTGAGCACTACTTAAGGCCTCAGCCAGACTGAGCACCAAAGGGGAGTCCTGACCAAATTACTTAAAGCCTCAGCCATACTGAGCACTACTGAAAGCCTCAGCCAGACTGAGCACTACTTAAAGCCTCAGCCAGACTGAGCACCAAGGGGGAGTCCTGACCAAATTACTTAAAGCCTCAGCCATACTGAGCATGAAAACCTCGGCCAGACCGAGTTTACAAAAGCCTCAGCTAGACTGAGCATGAAGACCTTGGCCAAACCGAGTTTACAAAGTCTCAGCCAGACTGAGCATGGAGAAGACTCCAAACCACACAGATAACCACTCCTTTAACATGAGCACAAGCAACAATGAAGAAGTTCAACATCATGACTTGGGACCAAGCTCTAAATATACGTCAGTCTGCTGTCTGCCCTAGATCATTTCTAAGACCCCCACGTGGGAGACCAATCGACTGATCCCAATGGGCGACCGACAACCATATAGAAGACCTCCATGAGGAAATCCACTATATGGGAGGACAGCCACCATGCGAAAGACCACCATATGGGAGACCTCCATGCGAAAGGCCTCCATGTGGAAAACCACTATGCGGAAGACAAACATTTGGGAGGCCACCAGCTGCTCCACAGCTTGAATGCCATCAACATCAAACGGAGACTAAGCACACTGTAAGTGGGCATATATTGCTTTCATGGCTGAAATATTGGCAAAAGCCTCCATCACCACTCTGTTCTCGAGCTTCTCATCGTCATTGTCAGCATACTGAGACCCATTATTGCTCATGTTATTATCATATTTGACTGATGAAGTACCTTCTCCGACCAAAATATTGAACTCTGAAGAAGGTCCACCGACATGGCCTACAAAAAGCCAACTCACCGTTCACACGGACTCACGACCACCATCACATTAGATCAAGTAATGGCTCGACAGTGTGTCCAAGCATGCTCACGCAACAACCAAGCCCTCCAAGGCACTACAAGAAGGGCCCCAGCCGAGCCTCCTAACCCAAACAATCCATCTCCATACTTCATGAAGAAACACCGACAGCGTTAACCACTTGATTGAGCAAAACCAAGCCATGTTCCAACGAGAACTACCAGTTTCTACCCCTCCGCCTCTACAAATCGTCCGTCAAAATTAGGATCAAGTCCAAAACAGCCGTCCTCAGCAACGATAGGGACCGCTTCTTCCACCACTCGCTCCGCGAGCAATAGCTGACCATCTAAAATCCATCGGCCTACTGCCAAAGAGCACTGGCCGACCACCAAAGTACTCCGCTAACCTCCAAAACTGCTCGGCCGACCTCCAAGGCTTCCAATAGTCATCGGCCGACCTCCAAAAATTAGCCAACCTCCAAGACTTCCAACAGTCATAGTCCGACCCCCCGGTCATCAGTCGACCTCCAAAACCATTAGCTGACCATCCAACGCGCTCTGCAAACCGAGTGAGACCCTGCGGGCTAAACAAACTCAACAAGACTGGGTATAATTCTACAAGTAAGGTATTCAACTTCTTCTACATCGGCTGACCGTCCGAAGCCTCAGTTAAACTGAGCCCAAAGACCTTAGCTAGACTGAGTGTATAAAAGACTCCCAGACCGAGCACCAAAAAGCCTCAGCCAAACTGAGTACAAACTTACAGTACGAGCTAATCCATCAGCCGACTACCCAGGTCCTCAGCCGACCTTCCAAAGGCCTCAGCCTCGGTTGTATTGCTCTACATAAGGGCTAGCACTTTACATTCCTCACAATTTCGCACATGCCGACTCCTCTCGGCGCACGCAGTCTGAGCCGCTTTGCGCCGGCCCAAAATCTCCAACTTTACTCCCTTTAACTCTCACTGCGCCTTGCCCAGTTTGTTTTTGAGCGGTCCTACCTCTATCGCAGCACCCACTCATTTGCTCAATAAATTTGGCCACCGTCGCCCTGCCTCCTTTCGTGACTTAGGGGACTACTTTACTCTTTCTTATTCCCTTCGTTGGACTAAAGCTGCACTCAAGAATAGGGGACTACTGATGGGCATAGCCCAAATAAGTGGCCCAATGGGCTGTCCAAACAATTCCTAACCCAACTTAGGCCCAGGGGCCAGACAAGAAGAAGAGACAAGCAACCTCCTTCTGTGAAGTCCACGGCATGACAACACTACCATAGACTTACGGCTGATAGGACAGGTCGACTGACAGGGCACGGTAAGCGAAGAGGCCAGAAAGGTATGGAAGAAATCAATATATACAAATAATCTCTCTCTCTAACTACCTTCTACTTCCTCTCTAAGCTAAAGGCTTTCATTTTTCTACTAGAGACTCATCTAACTTAAACATCGGAGGGTCCTCAAGAAGGAACCCTACCTCCGGGGTCCTTCTCGACGGGCTTGGTGCAGGTACAACTAGAAAGACGAGGTTCAATCATCTTGTGGAGCATCCGGACCCTGTCCAACCCATTCCTCATCCGACAAAACTACATAGATCATTTTATAACTTGGACCAACTAATTTTTGTACACGTTGTTATCTGTGTTACGAAAATAGTGTAGGAGCTATCTGGAGATGGAGAAATTGTTCAAGATATATGTGTATGAAGATGGGGAGCCACCAATGTTCCACAATGGTCCGTGCCGGAGTATATATTCGACCGAGGGACGGTTCATCATGGAAATGGAGAAGGGGAATTTTTACAGGACCAAGGACCCTGACCAGGCTCTTGTGTTCTTCCTTCCGTTTAGTGTGGTGATGATGGTTCAGTACCTCTATGTACCTGGTGCGCTTGAGTGCCATGCCATAGGCCGAGCAGTCGTAGACTACATAGACATTGTAGCTCGGAGACATCCCTTCTGGAATCGCAGCCTCGGCGCAGATCACTTCATGCTCTCTTGCCATGACTGGATAAGTCGTTAATTTTTTCTTTTACTCTCTTTTTGTCTGTTTCCCTAGAAAATATTTTGAGCAAATTATGCTAATAGTTCCTATGCTTTTGGCCTTGATTTCTATAATTTTATTTACCTTGATTTGGATATTAAATTTATAATTTTGTTTTAATTTGGCTTAATTCATGACACTCGTTAGCATTTTTTATAAAAAAATGTACACATGATTTGCATGTATCATACTTTTAAGAGTAAAATTATAAATTTTCTTAACTGAATGAGTATACATCAATGACTTTTTTTCATCAAAAATGGTAACCAATTTTATTAATTGGACCAAATAACACAATATCCAAAATTAAGGATCAAATTCAACTTAATTAAAAATATAGAAACCAAAATGATAATGAAAAAAATATAAAAATTATTAGTGTAATTTGTCCATTTTTTTTTTTTTAATAAAAAATAATTTTCCATGTTTATTAGTGGTTTTGGCGGTTGTAGGCGGAAGGGGATGGTGGAGGTGGTGGTAATTAGTTTGGGTGGGTAAAGGTGGTGGTGGTAATTATAGTACGATGACAGTTGTAAAATTTTAAAAAAGTGACACACAAAAAAAAAAAAAGTTTGACTCAAATAAATTTGGAAAGAAAAAAAAAAGTTTTGACTCAAACAAATTTACTTTCGATAAAATTAATTTTTTATTATATCAAAAGCGATATCCAACACAAAACATCCAAAGAAACAGAGCATTGATCTTTATTTTCTGAACCTTGAATCAATAATGTTCACTAAAATGTCTTGCATGTATCACAGGGGCCACACACAACATCTTACGTACCACACCTATACAACAACTCTATCAGAGTTCTCTGCAATGCCAACACTTCCGAATGATTCAATCCATCCAAAGACGTTCCCCTTCCAGAAATCCATCTCCGAACAGGCGAAATCACGGGTCTCCTAGGCGGCCCCTCTCCTTCCGACCGCCCAATCCTAGCCTTCTTTGCAAGCCGCCTCCATGGCCACATCCAACACCTCCTCTTAAATCACTGGAAGAAAAAGACCGTGACATCCAAGTCTACGACAACCTTCCAGACGAAGTCTCCTACAAATCAATGTTGAAAAATAGTCGATTTTGCCTATGTCCTAGCGGGTACGAGGTTGCCAGTCCACGTTGAAAGAAATAAAAGAGTGATATTGAGAAAGTAAGAACGCTCTTGTATTCAATATATCTAAAAGTGTAAGAAGAGACTCCATATATAAGAGCTGCTTATACAACATTATTATGAAAGCAAAACATATAAAAAGAGAAAGCAGTCGAAAGCGAAGGCAACCGAAAGATATTAGAATCCTATGCTCCTATGCTCTGTCATCCTATAGCTATTAATATATATACATTATTATATACATGATACATTATACATTATTATATACATGATACATTAACAGCCCCCCTCAAACTCCAGGAGGACAAACATCAACCAACTGGAGTTTGGAGACAAGTTCAACGAAGCGGCCAGGAAAATGAGCTTTGGTGAAGATATCAGCAGGTTGATCAACAGAAGAGATCGGATGGAGATGGACAGCACCATGAGTGACGTGTTGACGAATAAAATGGCGGTCAATCTCAATGTGCTTGGTGCGATCATGAAAAACATCATTGTGAGCAATTTGAAGAGCACTGTGATTGTCACAAAAAAGGTCAGTAGCACCAGAGGGGGTAACGAAGCCAGAGAAGCTCCTGAGTAGTATTAGCAAGAGCACGGTATTCGGCCTCGGTACTGGAACGAGCAATAAGAGATTGTTTCTTGTTGCGCCAAGAAATAAGGGAATCACTTAGAAAAAAGCAGAACCCAGTAGTAGAGCGCCGGTCAGTAGGATCTCCAGCCCAATCAGCATCGGAGAAAGCACGAAGCTGGAGAGATGAGCGGGCGGAATAATGAAGACCATGAAACAGGGTGCCTTTGAGATACCGAAGGATACAAACTAAGGCAGCATAATGAGGGGTACGAGAAGCTGACATAAACTGGCTGACAATATGAACGACATAGGCAATATCAGGATAAGTAACAGTGAGATAGACAAGACTACCAACCAGCTGACGATATAGGGTAGCATCAGAGAGAAGAGTGCCATCAAGAGGTGTAAGACGAGTCTGAGGTTCCAGGGGAGTGGAGGCAGTCTTGCAATTCGGAAGACCAGCACGTGTGAGAAGATCAGAGGTATACTTAGCCTGAGAGAGAAAAGAACCCGTAGAATCATGGAAGATTTCAAGACCCAAGAAATAGCTGAGAGGACCAAGGTCTTTCATCTCAAAATGATGGCTAAGAAACTGTTTAAGGCGAAGAATACCATCGATATCATCACCGGTGATAATCATGTCATCCACATAAAGTAAAAGTAGGGTGGTCCCTTGAGCTGTTTTCCGGATAAAAAGAGCAGTATCATAAGAGCTGGAAGTGAAACCACATTCATGAATAGTAGAGCTGAACTTGGCAAACCAAGCGCGTGGAGCTTGTTTGAGACCATATAAAGCACGCTGAAGTTTGCAGACTTGATGAGGTGGATAAGTAGACCCAGGGGGAGGTTGCATGTAGACCTCCTCGAGAAGAACACCATTAAGAAAAGCATTTTTCACGTCTAGTTGATAAAGATCCCATTGTCGGGTGGTAGCAACAGCAATCAAGCTGCGAACAGAGGTGAGACGAGCAACAGGAGCAAAGGTCTCCTCATAGTCAATACCATATTCTTGGTTGAAGCCTTTTGCAACAAGGCGGGCTTTGTAACGCTCAATAGATCCATCAGAACAAGTCTTGATTTTGTATACCCATTTGCAGCCAATGGCAGTCTTGCCAGGAGGAAGATCAATAATGTCCCAAGTATGAGTTTTATCTACAGCCTGCAATTCATCAGTCATAGCTTGCTGCCAAAGAGGATTAGAGCGAGCCTCACGATAGGAGGTCGATTCATAAGTAGAAAAAGCAGTAGAACCAACAATAAAGTCACGAAGACGAGTAGAAGGTTGGGTTACCCGATGTGGTCGAGAAGAGGGAGGAGGAGCCAGAGGAAGAGACTCAGCAGGAGGGGAGGATCCCGAGGGAGCAAGAGCAGGACCATCAGAGCGAGCAGGTGTATGGGACAGACCGGTAAGCAAGGCGATCTCGAGAGAGGCTGGCAGGGGCGGTGGAGTAAGCGTATCAGAAAACTCGAGAGAGGCTGGCAGGGGTGGTGGAGTAAGTTCATCAGAAAACAGATCTGTGGAAGGGTCAGTAAAAAACAGAGAGGGTGAGGGAACGGACAAACGGAAGAGAGAGAGAGAGAGAGAGAGAGAGAGAGAGAGAGAGAGAGGAAAACATTTTGTGTTCCCAAAGGACCACATGACGAGAGATACGAAGTCGCTGGGAGAGAGGATCCCAACAACGATACCCCTTATGTTCAATACCATACCCCAAGAAGCAACAAAGGCGGGAACGGGGTTCAAGTTTGGTACGTTCATGAGGTTGGAAAAGAACAAAACAGGCAGAGCCAAAGACCCTAAGGTTGGTGTAAGGGGGACGGGTGCCATGCAGACGCCCATAAGGAGTGTGATTATGAATGATAGGTATAGGGATACAATTGATAGTGTAAGCAGCAGTGAGAGCTACCTCTCCCCAAAAATGTTCCAGACAAGAGGAAGACAGAAGAAGAGCGCGAGTAGTGTCGAGAATATGCCGATGTTTCCGTTCAGCACGTCCATTTTGTTGAGATATGCCGGGACAGGATCGATGAGGTTGAGTACCATGACTCTGAAGGAAGGAAAGAAAGTCAAAATCTTTATATTCCATGGCATTGTCGGAACGAAAAAGCTTAATAGTTTTAGAAAATTGTGTTTTAACCATTGCAGCAAATTTGTAATAAAGTTGTTTGAGCTCAGATCGATTTTTCATAAGAAACAACCATGTAAAACGGGAAAAATCATCTATAAAAACAACAAAATAGTGGGCGCCGCCCATAGTGGGAGTAGGAGAGGGTTCCCAAATATCAGAATGGATGAGATCAAATGGTGTAAGAGAAACAGAGTCACTTTTATTAAACGACAAAGCAAGTTGTTTGGCAAGTTGACAGGACACACAATCTAAAGCATCAGAACTTACAGGCCCTAAATGACCACTAGAAATTAAAGATTTTAAACGACCAACAGAAAGATGGCCTAAACGACAGTGCCAAAGCTAAAAAGGAGATAAAGGAGGAGCAGTGGTAGCAGTGGTAGGAGCTGTGATCTGAGAGGAATCCGGAACATGAAGATGGACAAGTTCGTAGAGACGTCCATGCTTACGGCCTATCCCAAGAGTTTGCCCCGTCCGAGGGTCCTGCACCAAACAACCAGTATAGGAAAAGGTAACAGTTAGACCATGCTCACATAATTGACTAATGGGAATAAGATTTAAAGTGAGAGCAGGCATAAGATATACATGGGATAAAGATAAGTGAGAGGTGGAAACAGAACCAACATGACTTATAGACAGAAGAGACCCATCAGCAGTATGGATAGAAGGAACATGAGAAGTAGAAGAGAGAGGAGTAAAAATAGTAGGGTCAAAGGTCATGTGATTACAACAAGCGAAGTCAAAGTACCATGAAGTGTTACTTGTGGTGACAGACAAAGCAGTAGATGGAGGAGTACCGGAATTCTGCCAAAAATGTTGAAACATGGTTTCGACATCGGTGTGAGAGAAGACTGGAGTGGAAGGATCTATAGGGACAGAGGAAGGTAAATCCTCTGAGGCAGCAGCAGCAGTGCGTTGAGCAGGCATTGGTTTAAATGGAGTCCCAGAGAGGTGAGAGTTGCTGCAGGAAAAATTCCCGGGGGAAGGACCATTGCGAGAGGCACGGGCAGGGTTACGGAAGCAATCTTGCTGGAGATGACTAGGACCAGTCTTATTGCAAAACCGACAAAGACGAACTGGACAATTAACCAGAAAATGAGTCGACAAAAGACTGCGGTTGTGACAGTAGTTGCAGATAGTAGTCTTCTGTGGTGAAGATGGGGAAGGAGTACTCCGAATCTGGGGAGTAGCAAGAACAGAGTCCACAGGGTGCGGATGGAGAGTACCAAACCTGGTTTCCTCTGACAGTAGTTCAGAAATTACTTGCTCAAGAGTGGGTAAAGGAGTGCGATGAAGAAGAGATGCGCGGACTGGCTCAAAATGGGGAGTGAGAGCCATGAGAAACTGAACCAAGCGTTGTTGGTCACGGTAAGTAGTAAACAAGGCAGCATCCTTAGTACAATCCCATGGAGGTTCAGAAAGAGCGAGCTGATCCCAAACATAATACGTTTGGGAGAGGAAATCATTAATGGTTTGAGTTGTGTCTTGGCGCATACGGTGAAGATGGCTCAAAAGCTGATATTGGTGAGCAAGGCCAGTAGTCTGATAGTGTTCTTGTAAAAAATCCCAGATGGCCTTGGCTGGAGAGGAAGCAGAGTCAAGTTGGAACCGACCAAACTGAAGGCTGATAGAAGTAATAGAAGTATTACGAAGCCAAGTGATGATCTGATAGTTTTTACTATCCCAATCCTCCAGACGGTCGACATATTTGGCAGCGGATTCCATGGTGGCTTGGATGGGTTTGCACACATCCCCAGTGATGATGCGCCAAAGTTTCTTTCCTTTGAGGAACCCAGGCATAGCTTGTGTCCATAAGACATAGTTAGTCCCGCCAAGAACAACGGAAATAGGGTGGTTAGAGGAGTCCAGGCGATCCATGAGGGAAAAGCAGTACTATCGAGGTAGAATCTGAAAAATTCGAGGTTACCAGTGAATTCAGAGGGTTGAAATCAGTGGGAAATGACTGAACGGACCAAAAAAAGATGACCAGAAGGCACTAAATTGGCTTGTCAAAGTTGGTTAACAATTCTGGTCAAAGATGACGTCACTACTGCAGATGATGATGTCACAGGCGCGGCGCACGTTAGCATAGAAGTGCACGGTATACGATAGCAGAGGAAACAAGCGGCGCACGGAAGCAGCCAGGGCTGACGTCGGCTAACGTCAGAAACACGCAGCTCACGTTAGCAGATGAGGCCGCGGCGCACAATAGCACGGGGCCAGTGTTGAGGCGTGTAGAGCGCATCTGAGAACGAGGAAGCGCGTGGCGGAAAGTTCTGGCGGCACGTGGAGGCGCGTGGAACGTCGGATGAGGGTGAATTTGGTGGCGTTGGATTCGTCGTGAGGAGACGAAGGTTCTGGTGTGGTCCAATCTGTAATTTAGATAAGGACGAGATATGCAACAATCTGCTTAAAACAAAAATGTGATGCAGCGGAGGAAGAGACTAGGCAATACACCTGTGCTCTGATACCATGAAAGAAATAAGAGAGTGATATTGAGAGAGTAAGAACGCTCTTGTATTCAATATATCTGAAAGTGTAAGAAGAGACTCCATATATAGGAGCTGCTTATACAACATCATTATGAAAGCAAAACATATAAAAAGAGAAAGCAGCCGAAAGCGAAGGCAACCGAAAGATATTAGAATCCTATGCTCCTATGCTCTGTCATCCTATAGCTATTAATATATGATACATTAATATATATACATTATTATATACATGATACATTAACACACGTGTCGTGGAGGCAATCTGCGCGGAGTGTGTTCCTGTCCTAATTTCAAATGGTTATGTGCCGCCATTCAGCGATGTTTTAAATTGGAAAGCGTTTTCAATTAGTGTGGCGGTTAAGGATATACCAAATATTAAGAAAATACTTATGGGGATTTCTCAGAATCAGTATTTGAGATTGCATAGGAGAGTGAAACAAGTGTAGAGGCATTTTGTGATCAATGGACCTCCTAAGAGGTTTGACATTTTTCACATGGTTATTCACTCTGTTTGGCTCCGGAGGTTGAATGTTCACATCCAGGATTGAGATTGTTCACTCTGTTTGGCTTGGTGTTTTTTGAATTTATTCTGTACATGTGCAATTAGGTCGAGGATAAAAAATTCATGGGTTTAGAGTAAAGTTTTGAAGACTTGGTAGTGATCTAATAATAATGATGGGTTTTGGTTTTCTAATCATTTCACCTCACATTATTGTTTGTTTGTTTGTGTAATAAGTGTTGAGAGTCATCTCTAACTCTACTCATTCTTTAGAATCTTCTCTCTAGAATATTTTAGAAGTTTTCACATAAATCTAGAATATTCCAGAAAGATCTAGAAGATTTTAGAAAGACTTAGAGAAATCCAAAAGATTCTAAAATATTCTAGAAGGTTCTGGAACATTAAAGAAGTTTGGAGAAAACTAGAGAAATCTAGAAAGTTCCGGAAGGTTTTAAAATATTTTAGAGAATAATAGAAAGCTGTAATATATACTAAAGTAATCTAGATTGTTCTAGAGTGTATGGAAAGTATGAGTGTATTCTAGAAAGTTCTTTAACTAGTATAAATATGAAGTGGGTGCATGTACTAAGCAATTGGACAATTGGACAATTAGGTAAAAGAAGAGTGAGTCCAAAGTGAGTGGTCAAACACTATCTAATGTAAGGTGTCTCAAGGTCTTGCGTGAGAAAAACACAAAGCGTGAGTGCTTGAATGTATGTGTGAGTGAATAAGTGAAGTGTCATAGTGTGTGATTGTGTAAAAGTGTTTTGTGTGAAAAAGTGTTTTGTGTACTAGAGTGTTATCAATAAAGGTTGTGTTTCTAGGTCCACCAGTGTGTCAAACTCAACAATAAGCCCTCTCCAGAAATGCTAAAAAGCAAATCATTTTTTTTTTCCTATCCTCTTGCCATTCCTTTGATCAATTTGGTTAAATTCCAGGTTTCGGCAATTTTTGATTTTTAATTACTTCTTGCACTTCATCCATTTTGTTGAAGGCATAGATGAGATTGCACTATAGCAGATTGATCCCACTCTTCTATGCATGCAGATGTCATAGACAGGTCCATGTACCATTCCCAACCAAGGCATAGGTGGGTTGTTTTGGAAATTAGTTTTTTTTTAATAATTTTTTAATTTTTCACAAAAAAAAAAAAAAAAAACATGCAAAAAATAAAAAGAACATTTAATTTTTTATTATGATCTTTTAACTTTTTGATTAAAATTTACTATTTTCAAAACAACCCTAAATCAATTAGTCAAGCTTCTTTCCACCTTATTAGAAGGTGCTCTTGGGCTATACACTTTCATTGTAATTTGGATTTTGTTTGTCCCTAGAACTTCTATTTGGGCCCG
Source organism: Camellia granthamiana (assembly GCA_036172215.1). Lineage (NCBI taxonomy): Eukaryota > Viridiplantae > Streptophyta > Magnoliopsida > Ericales > Theaceae > Camellia > Camellia granthamiana. Next base: position 31,817,352 of record CM069911.1, on the reverse strand, counting down.
TAAGCCCACCACTGGCTCGTCTTTAATAATCTGATTTTTTTTTTTTTTTTTTTTGGGTATTAATCATTCATCCAAAACAAAAACAACAAATTAATTCAATAATTATAATTACATGATTTCATTCTATTTGTTTTGAAATAAAATAAAAAATGGACTAATCAGAGCCTAAATGTTATATATTTGGTCTACTAAAATATATATTTTTAGTCCATTAATTTATATTATTTTATAATTTTATATAATTTTTTGTATTTGCACATATTTTAATATGTATACATAAATTAGTGTAAATAATATATTTTAAATATTTTATATATTAAATTATATTTGTTATAAAATAAAGAAAGAAAGAGAGGAGCAACGAAAGTCAAGAAAATAAAGAAAGAAAGGAAAGCAAAAGATAGAGAAAAAAAATATATGAAAAGAAAGAGAAAAAGAGGCAATCACCCCTCTCACACTCCTCAATCACTCAAATTATGTATATATATATAATAAAATATTATATTATTACATTATATTATATGTTGTTTTGTTTTTGAAGGTTATAAAAGAAGGAGAAGAGAAGAAAAGAAAAAAGAGGAGAAAGCAGAGGGCTTCAACCCAAAGGAAGAGAAAGAGAGGAAAAGAACAAAAGGAAAAGTGGGAGAGTGTAATTTATATATATTAGAGTATGGTAGTTATATAGGTGTTATGAATTAATATTCTTATTTTACGGTGGCGATGAAAGTCTAATCAAGTAATAAGGGTGAGTCGTATTTAGTATTTTTAGTTTTGATTTGATTTAAATAAATTGTATAACTTTTAAATCTTTTTGAATAATAAATGTTTTATTCAAAGCATGTTATATAATTGTTTTCACTGTGTATTAAAATTGTTAGACGAGTCATAACTTGTTAGACGAGTCATAACTAGTTAGACGTGTCGTGCATCAATCATAGTTTAGTGGTGACGATCTGCGTATTAAAATTATTAGACGAGTCATATCTAATAAGACGGCTTGTTCATCAATCATAGTTTAGTTTAGTATAGTGGTGAAGATCCATGCTAAGCGAAAATGATTCGTGACTTTCTGGTTTTAATATACAAATTTTCTTAACGATGTATTTTTTATCAATTTACATTATTTTATCCAAATTAATAATTTTATGAAAACTAATACAATAATTCCTGATTATAAGGTTAGTGGTAGATTCATAATCCTGAGATATTTCTTATTTTATTTTATTTATTTTATTTTATATTTTATTATCTTAATTAGTTTTAAATTTAATATTTTTAAAATCTATTTTTTTAATTACTTTAATTATTATTTTTTGTATCAACACAACTCGATTAAATCCTAATGATCGATGCCTGATCTTAACCACTATATTTTGGAATAGTAGTTATTACTTGAGTTTATATATAATATTTGGTGTGCAAACAATAGCACCATATATGATAAATGTGATTTTAAAAATAATCCATATTTTAAAAATAAAAATAAAAAATTATGATAAAATTATATGATTACAATTATTGTATTAATTTGATTTTTTTAAGGGTAAATTGTAAATATACCCCTTGATTTTTACTTAAAATACAAATTATTTCTTGTAGTTATGAAAATTACAAATACTCCATTATCAGAATTTTTTATTTAACAAAATTAACAAAAAAATAAAATTTATAACTACTATTTTATGCAATAATAAAATTACTTGAATTGTTGATTGAAATATATTTAAGATATCATTAAAAATTATTAATTAAATTGATGATTAATAAAAAAAAAAAAAGTCTTTTGTTATATGATTAGAAACTTAAAGGTGTGACATGTAATTTCTAAAATTAATTCGTATTTTAAATAAATCTCATAATTTATTCTATTTTTAATGAATGATCCACGTATATGAATGAAATAATCAAAATAAGGCCCACGATGATCCCACTAGCTGGACTGGACAATCTAGTAGGGCCTAGAGAAGAGAAGCCCAACAACCTTTTAATTTAGGGAATTTATCTTTTACCAATCAGTAAATTCAATAGTTTTTGGGAATATTTAACGTCTCTTTCCAAATTTTGATAATGATAGAGATCTTTAGTATTATTTTCTGTAACTTAAGGTTCCTGTGCTCGTCGCCACCGCCCCTCTCTCCCACTCCCACCATTCCAACAAAATCCGAAACTTTCTGAAAACACCGAGAAGCTCTTGTTTACAATGGGTGAGCCTGAAAAGGGCCAAACTCTGGTGTTGGTGCTACCAATGGGTTTTTTGAAGGACTGATTGATGGGTTTGAGGGCTATTGTTTACAGGATGTGTTGGGATCTCCTAATGGTTTGGGTACTACAACAATGAATAATGAGTTCTATAACTTTTGACACAGCTTTCTAGTATATTTCTTTGTTCAGTGATGCTAAAGATCTCTAATTTAGAGGCTCTAAACACACCTCTAATGAGGTGATAAAAAAAAAAAAAAAAACAACACAACAGACACAGCACTGACAGTGGCAATGGGCACATCACTAGTGGCACCTCTAATTAGAGGTCCCAAGCATTTTTGTTCTTTGTTTTATATATTTATCCTCCTGATGATGTTTTTAGTTTCAAATACCATATGTATGTATACTTGTAATCTTCATCAAGTGGCTATTGATTCCAAGTCTTGGAATTTAAAAACTTTTAGTAACATCTTCAAAAGGAAAAGGTGGTTACTTTCACGGATTGAGGGCATCCAAAAAGCTCTAGCACAACACTTTTCCCATAACCTATTTCTTCTTGAAAAGGACTTAATTGGCCAGTATAACAAAACCCTCTTCCAAGAGGAGATTCTTTGGTTTCAGAAATCTAGAGTTAATTGGATTACCCAGGGTGAAAGAAACACCAAATATTTTCATATTTCTACAATCACTAGAAGGAATAAATTAAAGATTGAGTCTTTGCGTAATGATAATGGGGAGTGGCTGGTTGATCCACAAGAGGTTAAAGCTCATATTCAAGGTTATTTTCAAGATATGTTTCAATCTGAACCTGTTGTCAAGTATAACCACTGGTGCAACATAGCCTATCACAGATTATCTCCTAAGGAGAATTGCAGGCTCTCCAGGAGGCTTACAAATACTGAGATATGGGAAGCAGTCAAGAATATGAAAGCATTTAAAGCTCCTGGGAGGGATGGATTTCAAGCGATATTCTACCACAAGTTCTGGGACATTATTGGCAACAATGTGTGTGCTTTTATCCAAAACTGTTACAGGGAGAAACATATTCCTCATGAGATAAATAAAACCCTCATTGCCCTCATTCCTAAAATTGATAACCCGGAAACCATCCAACAATTTCGTCCTATTAGCCTTTGTAATGTCTCCTATAAAATCCTTACTAAACTCCTTGTTAATAGACTCAGACCCCTCATTCCTGACCTCATCAGCCCCAATCAGAGTAGTTTTATTCCTGGGCGCTCAACCCATGATAATATCATCATTTCTCAAGAGATTATCCACACTTTACATAATAGGAAAGGTAAGGTGGGTGGCCTCATTATTAAGCTGGACCTTGCAAAAGCCTATGATAAAACATCATGGGACTTCTTGAGAGAAACCCTGTTTGAGTTCAATATGAATACCCATTTGGTTGATCTAATCATGTCCTGTGTCTCGTCTGTCAACTTCTCGTTACTGTGGAATGGTGAAACCATGGAAGAGTTTACACCTGGTAGAGGTTTGAGACAAGGTGACCCGCTATCTCCCTACTTGTTTGACTTATGCATGGAACGTCTTTCTAATATGATCCGTCATAAAGTGGAGAACAAACTCTGGAAAGGTATAAAAGTAGATAGAAGAGGTCCATCTATAACTCACATTTTCTTTGCTGATGACCTCCTTCTTTTTACACAAGCAGATCAAGCCAACTCTGAAACTGTCATGCTTACCATCAATGAGTTCTGTAAATTATCTGGCCAGGTTGTTAACCTTCAAAAATCAAAAATGTTTATCTCTCCCAATGTGGAGAGCAGGAAAGCCAGAGAACTGAGCAACTATTGTGGCATAACTCCCACGCCGAATTTGGGAAAATATTTAGGTGTCCCTCTTCTTCATAGTAGAGTTAACAGTCAAATCTATAATAACATATTGGAGAAAATTCAGCAGAAATTGTCCAACTAGAAAGCTAATAACCTTTCCCTTGCTGGTAGAGCGACCATTATTCAGGCTGTCTCTTCCTTAATCCCCTCCTGCATCATGCGGACAACCAAACTTCTCCAAAGGATATGCAAGAAAATAAACAAAATCAATAGGAATTTTTTGTGGGGAGATCAGGAAAATAGGAAAAAAGTCCATCTAATCAGCTGGAAACAGGTTTGCAAAGCTAAACAAGAAGGAGGTCTCGGCCTAAAAAAAGCTGAGGATTAAAACATTGCACTTTTGGCAAAATTGGGATGGAAAATGCTCAATGAAATTGATGCCATCTAGACAGCAGTGCTGAAAGGTAAATATCTGCAGAAAGAAGCTCTGTCTGACTGGCCCATTACTCGAGCTGCGTCTCATACTTGGAGAAGTATCATCAAGACTAGAAAGCTACTCAGGAAGGGAGTTCGGTGGACAATAGGTGATGGTAAGAGCATATCACTTTGGCATGACTACTGGTGTGTACAAGGCACTATTGTAGAACAATGCACTGGAGCTCTCCTTTTGCCCAACATGAAGGTAGTTGATATCATACAGGAGGACGGCTCTTGGAAGGTTGAAGAAATCACAAACTTTATTCCACAATCAGTCCTTCAAAGTATCCTCCAAATCCACCTAGTGCAATTTGTCACAGTGATTGACACCCCACATTCGAAAGGAGCAACATTTGGTAACTTCTCTGTTAGTGCAGCCTATAACCTGTTAACAAACTCTGCTGAGAGCACAAGCATGGTGAAGTGCCACTGCATCTGGAAACTGAAAATATCCTAAAAATTAAAAGGCTTTTGCTGGCTCATTTTCAACGGGCGCTTGTTAACAAATCAGCAATGATGCATCAGAGGTTTAACTACTGATGATCACTGCTCCAAATGCAATTTAAATGTTGAAGACCTTCACCACCTTCTCCGTGAATGTCCCAAAGCGAAGGCTATTTGGAATCTTATAAGAGGGTCCAAATGGTTAGAGAACTGTCAGGGACAATCGTTGGATCAATGGCTACAACTGAATCTAAAGAATCAGGAAAGAAAGATCTACCACATACCTTCAGGTATTGTGTTCTTATACACCATTTGGGCAATATGGAAAGATAGGAACAAGGTGGTCTTCAGCCATGAGCATGGAAATGTCCACGAAATTATTAGATCCATTCAACACCAAGCCACAGAGACATATGAGGCATTTCAGATTGATCAATTTACAGGCCAACCTCTAATTCATATAACTAATTGGGTGTTGCCGAAAAATTAAACTCAACACTGATGGATGCTGCAAAGGCAATCCGGGGCCAGCTGGGTATAGAGGCCTTTTCAGGGATGAAAGAGGAGCTTGGCTTCATGGATATCATGGAAAACTGGAGGAAGCAACTAGCATGGAGGCTGAGCTCTGGGCAGTATACCAAGGCCTCACCATAATGCTGGAGAAGGGAATGAAGGACATATGCATTGAAACAGACTCAGAACAAGTTGTTAAACTTATCAAGGATTCATCATCTCAGCACTTTCAGCACAGGGCTCTGCTTGAAGATGCCAAATTTCTAATGCAACGATACAACTGCACAATCACTCATATACGCAAAGAGGGTAACAAGAGTGCGGATGGTTTGGCAAATTTGGGTGTGAATCACCAAGACCATTTTGTGTTTCTTAATGATCCCCCCACTGAGATTGCAAATCTGCTTGTTGCAGACATCATTGGGGCCTCTTCTTCCTCTTCTACTGTGTAAGGCAGCTTTACCTAGTTTCTCTGTTTGTTTGTTGTCAACTTTCTTATGAATCAAAAAAAAAAAAAAAAAAAAAAAATACTTGTATTCTTTTTTTATGCTAATAAAATTACAAACTCTCCTTGTTGAGAGATGTTTCTTTCTTCTTCTTCATCATTCTTCTCCTCTCCTCTATTGTAGTAGTTGGCTGCTATGATAGTGTTCTGCCTATTTTGATTTTGGAATAAAGTCCACATCTCATTGGTATAGTTGTATGATGTTTGAGTCTTGATGAGGAAACCAGAAAAAATTAGTCAAAACATAAGTAAATTTGTGAGTAAATCAGTAAAAATTGGTTAAAATTCAAATAAATTTGTAAGTAAATTAGAGAAATTTCAACTCAGAGAGAATTTCAAAATCAAAGAAACTGAACAAATCAGAGAAATTTTAAACTAGAAAAATTTCTCTAGAAAAAATATTGAGACACCCAAACAACTATAAAAATATTACGTATCTTTTATCCTATAAAATTTTAATATCAGGATCTTAAAAAAAATTCTCCTAATTTTTTCTAATTGGTTCGTTCTTTGCCCTTTACATTCTCTTTCCTAATGAAGGAATTGTTAGGAGAAAAATTCAATTATTATTATTATTATTATTATTATTATTATTATTATTATTATTATTATTATTATTATTATTATTATTATTATTATCAATTGTTAAGGAATTATTTTATTTTATTTTTTGCGTTAGTAATTTCGAGGAAGTTGTGTGGAAGATACTTATTTTATTTTTCACTTTAGTAATTTCAAGGAAGTTGTGTGGAAGATAAATTGATAATTGCACCTACCAATTTATGATCCTATTGTCCCATATTATTATAAAAAATAAATAAATAAATAATAATAAAAACTCAAACTAAAAATTACTTTTATGTGCACAAAAAAGTGTAACAAAAACGTACCAAATTTTTTTTTTTAAATAAATAAAAATCAAGAATTATTTGGATTCATTCTAAATGTAACTCCCATCAAATTCATTGTGAATCTATTGTAAACACATAGGCATGTTTGGTTGTGTATTTGATTTATGTTTTATTTTTTTAAAAACACACAATTTTGTTTGACAGGCTTGTCGGATAAATTTTTCTCATTTTCTCAAACGCACCCAACTTTTAGGAAACACACCAAAGTTGTTTTTGAAATTTTAGAAACTGTTTTTGCACAAAAACAAAAATACTGGGTGTTTTCAAATTCAGTAATGATACATAACTCTAATATTAGAGCTCTAAATGGAGCTATAGTGAGGTGGAAGAACCAATAAAATGAAAATACAATTAAAACCCATTGCCTGGATTTATTCTAGGTGTGTGATTCCCACAAGATTCAGAATGAAGGTGGGCTGAATCCAAGCTAAGCACACGAGTCTGTTTGGTTGTATTTTTGTTTTCTATTTCTTATTTTCAAAAAATACCCAAACTTATATGGCCAACTGTTTTCAATAAATTTGTTCTAAAAACGACTCACTTCTCCATAAAAACACAATTTATTTTTAAAATTTCAAAAATTGCTTTCACACAAATAGGAAATAAAAAATAAAAAATAAAAAACAAAAAACACTTAGGTGTTTTTGAAATTTTCATTATGTTGTTTACAAAAACACCAAAAATGAAAATAGAAAACAAAAACGAACAAAATAAACATGCAAATAAACAAATCCATTGATTTTTTTTAGTATATTTAAAAAAAAAAAAATTTTGCCCACACAACAAATGAATCATGCATATGGGGAAAATAAGCTTAGAAATAACCTATGAAGCACCGACATGTTCCCAGGGCTGGCGTACAAGCGTCGGACACGTGTCAGACATGGACACGCGTCAGACACGCTGTGGACACGTATTCGACACTCTCTCTAACGTGTCCTCTTTTTTTTTTTGAATTTTTTTCAGTTGGACACGCGATGGACACGCGATGACACTTTTTGGACATAGATCGAAGAACCCTAAGTTGCTGGAGAGAAAAAGGGAAAGATAGGGGTGTAATTTTGGCCCGTGACCCACGAGCGGCCCGAAGCCCGCCCGCGGCCTGAGGTGGGCCTATTAAGGCCCGTTTAGGCCCGGGCCCAAGCCCAGCCCGAGGCTTGAGCCAGGGCCAGGGCTAGGGCCTGGGCCTGGGCCATCGTTTTGAAGCCCGGCCCGGCCCATGAGCCGACTCACTTGGCCCGGCCCATCGGCCCGTTCAAGGCCCGCCCAAAAGTCTGGCTCGAGGCCCGGCCCACCCGAGGCCCAGTGTTATTTTTAATGGAAAATAATAAAATTTTGATGGAAAAATTTTAAAAAAATAAAAAAATTTGTTTAGGCCCGCCCAAAGCTCGAGCCCAGGCCTAGGCCCAGGGGCCTGCCTCGAGGCCCGGCCCACTGGCCCTCCCAAAGCCCGAATACCCCTAGGCCTAGTTTTCTGGCTGTGGGTCGGCCCGATTTTTTGACGGGAGCCCGCAAGGCCCGACATGGACCCGGCTCGGCCCGAGCCCGGATGGGTTGAGCGGGGCCGGGTTGGACCAAAATTACACCCCTAGGGAAAAAGATAAAGGAAGAGATTGATTGAACGAAAAAGCCCTAATCTGTTCAAATGAGATGAATCAAAGAAGCCCTAACCCGAGGTAATCTTCTTCGTCTTCTCTGTCCTTCGTCTTCTCTGCTCTGGTTCATCTTCTCTGATTGTCTTCTTCTCTAGTTCATTTTCTCTGCTCGTCTTCGTCTCTGATTCATCTTCTCTGGTTCGTCTCTCTTTTCTTCTTCTGTTCTCTCTGTCTGATTTCACTCCCTTTTTTTCACTTCTCTCTCTTTTTCTCCTCCCGTCTCTTTCCCTTCCTTTTTATTTCCTGATTACATATCTCTCTCTCTCTCTCTCTCTCTCTCTCTCTCTCTCTCTCTTTCTCCTCCTTTTTTTTCTTCTTTTTTTCTTTATTTTTATTAAACCTAAAATTTATAGAATAAATTATTTTTATTTTAAAAAAAAAATCATTTTTTATTCATTTTTTTTAAGAAATATGTTTATTATTTTTAATAAAATTTAAGAAATATGTTTATTAATTTTATTATTATTATAATTGTATAGGAACTAATAATTTTTTTTTTAATTTTAGACATAATAAATAAATAAAATTATATATATTAAACGTGTCCCCAGCGTGTCGTGTCTCCTATTTTTTAAAAATTTACATGTCCGCATGTCTCGTGTCCGTGTTCAAGCAACATAGGAAATAACATACACTGATATGCTTCTTTGACAGCCAAAATTGCTGAATCAAACATATACAGTAGAAAATAGATGAACCTCTTCTTTTTATAGAGGTCTAGGGGGAAGTCTATTTCTTGATCAAGTCTTCTTCAAAAAATTGTTTAAAACCATGAAATTGGATTAAGCTTTTCCACAATAAATGGTTAATACCTAAAGATAAGGACACATATTGTTATTATAATGAATAATGAATAATGAATTCTGATAGCTACTGAACAACAATCCTCATTTAACTTGTTCTACCAAACATAGGGGTAATTTAGAAACTTGCTAAAAAAAAGTTAGTCTTTTAGCTTTTTAATTTTTTTACATAAAAAACTAGTTTTTTTTATTAAAAAAAAAATTAAAAAGTCAAAAAAAATAAAAAAAAATTAACTTTTACTAAGGCCAAGTTTGGGTACTCCCCAAAAAGCGAAAAGTTACTCAAAAAGTTAAAAAGTTAACACTATTCACCAAAAGTCAACAATTATGGCTGCACAACTCCCAATTCGAATGTTTCCCTACAAATCAATTTTTACAATTTTTTATTACACATTTTTCCATAAAAAGTCAAAAAGTTAACCCAAACATCCATATTTTCAACCTCAATTTTTTAGTCTAAAAAGAAAAAAAGTACACTTATTTAGGACACCCCAAACAACCCCTAAGACTAGTATTCTGCAAAAGCCAAACATATAAGAAAACGGAAAGACAATTTGAATTTTTGAAAACTCAGTAATTATTTGGTAATTTCGAAATATAAACACGTGATATTCTATAATATTGTGATTGGTAGAGAAGATAGATATGTGGGGTATTGTATTTGATGATTGGAAACATAAGGGAACATATTAAATGATGATTGGTTAAGGAGTATGGACACGTGGTACTCCGAAAACATTCTATAATTTCCCCTAAAACTCATACTTCAATTTTTTTCAGATTTCCAATGATGAAATGTGTTGAAATCTTGAAGAGAGAGCGTGATAGAATTGAAGATGTGGGATTGCAGAACAGTCATGGGAGGATTAAAGATGTCTGCTACGACTCTCTTGAACAGGTAAAATGATCCCCCTTGGAGTAGCACCAGAAAGATTTGGGGAAATTCTATTTCCACTACCCTAATAAACTCAGACCAAATTTTTTCTCAATACACATCCCTATTAATTTAATTATTAAATAATTATCTCAACCCACATCATTAAAATTACAATAAACCCTTGTACACACACTTTACCCTCAAAATACACACTTGAATTTCCACCCACCCCATGAAGACCAAAGACCCCAATTTACATCTGTACTTCAAACAGGAAGGAAGAAGAAGAAGTTCAAACACAAAACCCAAAAAAAATAAAAAAAAATCTGCACTTTCCTCACCTCCATTAAAGATTTCAAGAGCTCCATTGATCTACTAAACTTTGTTGAAAACCTTGTTTAAGGTAAGAAATCTTTCAATTTTATTATTACATTTATCATTTTGTTATTAGATTGACAATTTTCGGATCTGTATTCACTCCATTGGCATGAAAGTGTGTTAGATTCGCGACTGGAGGTGCTCGGCACTGGGTTGCCAAATACATGTGTTTCATTCGGAAATTGACTACCGAATATTATGCATAATTTCGACCATTGACTTTCGAAAAAAATACATAACTTCGTTATATAACTGCCGAATGTAAAGCCACGCCACATGCTCCCCTCCCTGTTTCTCTGTCTTTGTCTCTGTCTCTCATGGTTCTTCTTTTCGCAGGCTTCAATGGCAGCTTTTAATTTAAGTACGACAACGAGGGCATAAAAACCTATTCAAATCCCATCTATTCTTCTGCTTTATGGGTTCTCTCCAACTCACAATGTTGGTGAAGAACTTCTTCAAAGCTTAGAGCTTCGTATGGAAGAGAGAGAGAGAGAGAGAGAGAGAGAGAATGGGGAGAGGAGATCAATGGATTTGGCCACCGACTGGGGTTTAATTTTTTTGTTTCAAACAATGTATGTTGAGATATTTTTATTTTAAAAAGATGTGTATTGAGAATGTGTATATATAATATTAAGAGTGTTGATCAATGGTTATTATAGTAAATTTTAAGTAGGATATAATTGTCATTAATCTAATTTTTTATTAAGTGTGTTGACTGAGTTTATCAGGGTGGTGGAAATAGAATTTCCCAAAGATTTGGGCTTCTCCAAAATTTGAAGTTGACTATCATATTCCGTACTTGTGGAGCTATTCACGGGTTTCATTTAAATGATTTAAATTATTTATTTTATAGTTTTGTATATATTATCTATGAAAATTGTGTTAGAAATGGTTAAAAATTTTGGGTAAAATCAGAATTTCCTGCTAAGTTTGGTCTAATATTTAGGTGGGACCTGTGCGTCGATTTTCATAGGTCGAAGTGGTAACGCGTTCTATGCCACGTTGTGATTCACGTAGTATATTTGGTTGCTCAAAACCATTATCGAGTGAATGGGAAATTAAAGCCAAAGTATGCTCCATGGAAATGAAGTTTTGGTGGAAATTCCTTAAAATTTGTGTAAATGGCTTGTCCCATATTGATTTGGTGGGAAGTTTTGAATGAGTTTATAAAGCTTAGGATTGGTACTTGGGGTGTGCCCCAAGGGGTACCCAAGTTTGTAGAAGGGAGAGGTTATAGGCAAAATGAGCTAGACCCATTGGACCCAAAAATCACCACACGCACCACTGCCGCCGTCCATCCGATCGGGCGGGCTGGGCCTGAGTGCGTGGTGTGAGGTTGGGTTAGATTGGGCTTGTCCGGCCCAATACCTACCTTCTTTTTTTTTTTGGTAAAATAAAATTCAGAATTCAAATTAATTCCAAAAATAAACTGGTCCGATTTTTCTGTACACCCAAACAGGTTCCTTCCGTTTTTATCTGTTTGAATTTCGAACCCAACAGATTTAAATATGTTTAATTCAAAATCAAGAGCCACCACTACTTCTATAAATAGACCAGCCTCATTTGATCAGACTCACTCCAATTTTCGTCCCTCTTTTGCTGCAATTCATCTCTGTATTTCGCTGCATTTATTTTATTATTTTTCTGTGAGAAAGAGTGTATACACTAAGTGTGTTCGTTGAACAAATAAATTGTAGTGCTGCATTTATTTGTTGTTGATCATTTCATCTTGAGAGATAGACGTTTCTGAAAGCACCGTGGAGAGGACGAATCTGTCTTAAGGACACACTGTCGAACACTGGACTTGATCAGATTATTATTTGAAGAAATTAATCAAGTAAGTTGTTTAATTTATTATTCTGTTTATTTATTTATTTAAATCAGATTTTAATTTTGTTTTTATAACAAAATAAAATCTGTTTTTGTTTATTTAATTTTATTTCTAGTTTGATTTTTATAATCAAACAATTTTCTCTCATTTCCTTTATTTCTTTTATATTCTGTTTGTTGTTGAGTACATAAACAGAATTAATTAATTACAGTGAAGATTGTCCAACAATCTTAAGACAGAACTATTTTTGGTATCTTCATTGTATTTAATTTTCTGTGATTTCATAAAGACATATTCTGGTTGGAAAAACAAATAGTGGTTTATGCTATTTGACAGATAGTAGTAATATACTGTCTCTTTTCTTTGACAACTAGTAGTAATATACTGGTGTCATTAACAATTGCAAAATATTATTTGGTGTCATAGAAAATTATTGTGGTATTTTATTTTCTAATTTTAGTAACAAGGAAAATAAAATTATTTTGTGTTATAATTTTCTGGTTTTAGTAACTAGAAAATTAATTTTGTTTATCAATCATGTAACTTTGTGTCTCGGTCACAATCTGTAAATTTTGTACGTGACTTACGGTTTCGTTTGGAAGGCCACTTAATTTTGAACCCTTTGTGAAAAGGTGTTAGTTCTTTTGACTTTATCATAGTTCATCGTGAGTATACATGGAAGTATTTGATTCTGGAGTTAAATATTTGTTTTACAAACTAATTTCATTTTTATTACGAAGAAACCTTTGTGGCAAGTTTATTTTCTTTATTGGTTTACTATTCATTCTTTAATTTCTGTGTATGGATCCGTAGTCGTGAATAGTTTCTGCACATGAGTCGGAAAATATATATATATATAAAATTTATTTTCTGGTTTTAGTAACTAGAAATATATTCACAAGAACATTTTAATGTATATATAATTAGTTTATTTATGTACAAATCAAACTGATTAAATGAAGGTATGTTTTGTCATTTTTGGAGTTTAAAGTTTAAAACGCATTGGATTTTATTTATGGGTTGAGAATCTTTTTATCTCATGATGCAAGTTATGGGATCATGAATGATTAATTTATTTTGTTAATTCGTTTGATATGCATGTATTGATATCAACTCAAGTTATTTCTTAAAAATAATTTCATGTGATTTTGAATGATAAATTGATATGTTGACTTTGTACATAAGCAGATTAATTTGAGTATTTCTAATCAATTTTAAATGGGTGTTTAAACACCAGAGAAATTTGAACATGAAGATGTATGTAGTTATATCGTTCCATTTAATTAGAAGTAAATTTAAGAAATCTTTTATGTTGATTATTAGTTTGTTTTGAATTTGTGACATGAGATGTCGTTAATTATTATTTTACTTGCGTAGTAGAATTTGTTAAACCATAAACCATTATATTAATATGGGAGTGTATCTCTTACATTAGATGAGATAATGTAATTTTCTTTTGTCACAAATATTTGATTGTATCTCTTACAATCAAATGGGTTTTTTTTTTGAATTGTTTGATTCTTAGGCAAAAATTTTATAAGGATATGATTTTGCCAAAACATTAATTCTGATTTGTGTAGTCATAACTATTTTGGATTTTCATTTGAAATTTATGAATCATGATTTGAAATTTATAAATCAAGCACATCATAGACAACACGTGATGTATGTTATATTTTGATTTATATTAGAAGTGATAGGGGTGGTGAATATGATGCACCATTAAATGAATTTTGTGCACAACATGGCATTATTTACCAAACTACAACACCCTATTCTCCACAACAAAATGGAATTGCTGAAAGGAAGAATAGAACCCTTAAAGAAATGATGAATGCCATGTTACTAAGTTCAGGCTTACCACAGAACTTGTGAGGGGAAGCAATATTGTCTGCTAATTATGTTCTTAACAGAATACCCCACAAGAAAACCAACAGCACTCCTTATGAATTGTGGAAAGGTCAACCGTCTTCCTACAAATACTTAAAAGTGTGGGGGTGTTTGGCAAAAGTTGAAGTTCCTGTTCCTAAAAAGACTAAGATTGGACCAAAAACAGTAGATTGTGTGTTTATTGGTTATGCTCAGAATAATAGTGCATATCAGTTTCTGACTTATAAATCAGAAATACCTGATATAAATGTGAACACTATTATAGAGTCAAGGAATGCTGTGTTTTTTGAACATGTCTTTTCTTACAAGAAATGACAGGAATTAAGTTCATAGAAAAGAACTTATGATTGTATACAAAGTCAAGAGACTAATGACAATAAAACACAAGAGACTAGTAATGGTCTCGACCAACAGGATTTAACTGATGATGAACCAAGAAGAAGTAAGAGAGTGAGAACATCAAAATCCTTTGGTCCAGATTTCCTAACATACCTATTAGAAAATGAACCTCAAAGCTTTAAGGCAGCAATGATAGGTCCTGAAGCACCTTTGTGAAAAGAGGCTGTTAATAATGAAATTGAATCCATTATGCAAAATCATACTTGGGAATTGATAAATCTTTCACCAGGTTCTAAACCTCTTGGATATAAATGGATATTCAGGAGAAAAATGAAAGCAGATGGTTTAATTGACAAATATAAAGCAAGACTTGTAGTTAAAGGTTACAGACAAAAGAAATGTCTTGACTATTTTGACACATATTCCCCTGTGACTAGAATAACATCCATTCGCATGCTTATTGCTATACAAGCGTTGTTTAATTTAGAAATACATCAAATGGATGTTAAGACAGCTTTCTTAAACGGTGATCTAAATGAAGAGATCTATATAGAGCAACCTGAAGGGTTTGTAGTGTCGAGGCAAGAAAAGAAAGTTTGTCGGCTTGTAAAGTCTCTTTACGGATTAAAACAAGCACCTAAGCAATGGCATGAAAAATTTGATCATGCAATGCTTGCTAATGGGTTTAAGATAAATGAATGTGATAAATGCGTCTATGTTAAAAACACTGACCAAGGATATGTCATAGTTTGTCTTTATGTAGATGACATGTTTATCATTGGAAGTAGTCAAAATATGATCAAATCAACTAAGCAAATACTTAACAAAAGATTTGATATGAAAGATATAGGGGTCGCAGATATTATTTTAGGAATAAAAATTACTAAAACATTTGACGGATATGCGTTATCTCAATCTCATTATATTGAGAAAATTCTTGATAAATTTATTAAGGATGATTTGAATGTAACTAGAACTCCTGTAGACATCAGTCTTTATTTATCGAAAAATAAAGGTGATATAGTGTCTCAGTTAAAATACTCCCAAATCATTGGAAACCTAATGTACCTAATGAATTGTACTCGTCCTGATATAGCTTATGCTATCAGTAAATTGAGTAGGTACACTAGTAACCCCGGGGAAGACCATTGGAAGGCGATCATTCGGGTTCTTAGATATCTAAGATTTACCCGTGATCATGGTTTGAACTTTACTCGTTATCCAGCAGTACTCGAAGGTTATTGTGATGCAAATTGGATATCGGATACTAAAGATTCAAAATCCACAAGTGGATATGTCTTTACTCTAGGAGGCGCTGCTGTTTCTTGGAAGTTCACGAAACAAACATGCATCGCACGATCCACAATAGAATCCGAGTTTATTGCTTTAGACAAAGCAAGAGAAGAAGCAGAATGGCTTCGTCACTTCTTAGAAGACATTCCAATGTGGCCAAAACCTGTGCCAGCTATTTGCATTCACTGTGATAGTCAATCTGCAATAGACAGGGCACAGAATCATATGTATAACGGTAAGTCACGACATATTCGTCATCGACATAATACCGTAAGGCAATTGTTGTCAAATGGAATAATCTCAATAGATTATATAAAATCTAAAAAGAATATTGCAGATCCGTTAACAAAAGGTTTGACAAAAGAGCTAGTGTATAGTTCATCGAAGAGGATAGGGTTAAAGCCTATTACATAAGAGTCGTCATAATGGTAACCCTACTTACATGACTGGAGATCCCAAGAACTAAGTTCAAAGGGACAACTAAGTTATGTGTGGCTCGCTAGAAATCACCAAGGGATTAAAATTCCTTACCCATTCCTATGGTGAGAGTGATATCTGCAACATATGTTGTCTGCAGGGGTATAAGGATAAGCTTTGCTTTTAATGATTACTTATATCTTGATTTAGGTATAAAAATCAAGACAAGTATAAGTAGATACTTACAATAAGAATCACCTATATGAGTGTCAAACTGGGGCCAGTTCTATGAGAATGAAGAGGCTAAATTCTCTAGAAACACTCATGAAAACCAGGAGCGTTCAAGGCCAAAATGAACACAACAGTGAGAACCACGATGTGTTAGAAGATATTTTGTGTGAAATCTATTGTCTTGGCTTACACAAACGGCTGAACAATTCAAGGCATCGCGTCCATTGGTTAGCCAGTAAGTCCGATAGGTTATCACTAGGGAAGGTTCAAGGCCGAAAGCTACCTATCCTGATGCAAGATATTTGCGACTTATACTCTTTCGATAAAGTCTGCATATTGTTGCATTTCCGTTGTCATCAAATTCCATTCATGTGGGGGATTGTTAGAAATGGTTAGAAAATCTGGGTAAAACCAGAATTTTCTGCTAAGTTTGGTCTAATATTTATGTGGGACTCGTGCGTCGATTTTCGCGGGTCGAAGTGGTAACGCATTCTATGCCGTGTTGTGATTCACGTAGTATATTTGGTTACTCAAAACCATTATCGAGTGAATGAGAAATTGAAGCCAAAGTGTGCTCCATGGAAATGGAGTTTTAGTGGAAATTCCTTAAAGTTTGTGTAAATGGCTTATCCCACATTGATTTGGTGGGAAGTTTTGAATGGGTTTATAAAGCTTATGATTGGTACTTGGGGTGTGCCCCAAGGGGTACCCAAGTTTGTAGAAGGGAGAGGTTATGGGCAAAATGGGCTAGACCCATTGGACCCAAAAATCACCACGCACGCACGCGCGAGCAGCCGTCAGTCCGGTAGGCTGGGCTGGGCTGGGCTGGGCTGGGCTTCGGCACGGGTGCATGGTGTGAGGTTGGGTTGGGCTTGTCCGGCCCAGTACCTATCTTTTTAGGCCAAAAACATTTTAATTTAATTTTATTTTTTGGTAAAATAAAATCCAGAATTCAAATTAATTCTGGAAATAAACTGGTCCGATTTTTTTGTACACCAAAACAAGTCCCTTCCGTTTTTATCTGTTTAAATTTCGAACCCAACAGATTTAAATCTGTTTAATTCAAAACCAAACAGGTTTCATACCTATTCAAAACAGGTTAGCGCCTGTTTAACTCAAAATCAAGAGCCACCACTACTTCTATAAATAGACCAGTCCTCATTTGATCAGACTCACTCCAATTTTCGTCCCTCTTTTGCTGCAATTCATCTCTTCATTTTGCTGCATTTATTTTATTATTTTTCTGTGAGAAAGAGTGTATACACTAAGTGTGTTCGTTGAACAAATAAATTGTAGTGCTGCATTTATTTGTTGTTGATCATTTCATCCTGGGAGATAGACGTCCATATTCTGAAAGCACCGTGGAGATGGCGAATCTGTCTTAAAGACACAGTGTCGAACACTGGACTTGATCAGATTATTATTTGAAGAAATTAATCAAGTAAGTTGTTTAATTTATTATTCTGTTTTATTTGTTTATTTAAATCAGATTTTAATTTTGTTTTTGTAACAAAATAAAATCTGTTTTTATTTATTTAATTTTATTTCTAGTTTGATTTTTGTAATCAAACAATTTTCTCTCATTTCCTTTATTTCTTTTATATTCTGTTTGTTGTTGAGTACACAAATAGAATTAATTAATTACAGTGAAAATTGTCCAACAAATTGTTACCCAAAAAGCAACCTAAGAGGGAGGGTGGATTAGGTTTCTACAATATAAAATTAATAATACCACAATAAAATTAACTACTAGTACAACAAATTATTAACAAACACAATGATGAACTTAGCAGTAAATGATCACGTAAAATAACAATGAAGTATAACTAACATACATGTTAAATCAAATGATTAACACATGAATATTAGATAGCTATAGCAGTAGTATGAATGTAAAGAGATTAGGGAAGAGGAGACAAACAGATTTATAGTGGTTCGGCTTCAACCAAGCCTACGTCCACTCCTCAAGCTTCACTTGAGATTTTCCACTATCTTCTAACTTCACAAGGGTGCCAGCAACCTCTTTACAAATGGAGCAATCCTCCACAGATTTTACACAGACTTCACAAGCCCAAACCCTTGCAAATCTTAGGTGATTCACAATCACTCTCAAGATTTCAAGAACACAGTGTTTGCAACACTTTTACAAAATGAAATGGTATTTTTGCTTTCAAAGAAAGCTTACAATAAATATCTCTCAAAGATAGATATATAAAATGAAGTTTTGATTTTTCTGTAAATCTCACACAGGAAAGATAGGCTTAAAACTATAAGGCTCAGGCCATGTTTGTTTGGGTGGACACGAGCTTGGGATTGGACTAATAGTCCAATAAAATTATTAATCCGATGTTTGGTTAAACAATTAAAGTACGGACTAATTATTTTAAACTTGAATATTAGTTAAGATAGGATACATAATCCAACGAATTCGTAGTCCTAGGACTATGAGTCATGGGAATGCTAATCCAGTTCGCCCAAACAAACATGGCCTCAATGTATTATTTCTGAGAATAAATGTGAGTGATTATAGATTAAAGAATATTTTCAGGTTTTTGTAACTTGTTTACATTAGAGGTTTTGGTATATATAATGAAAATTATAGCTATTTATGGCCGTTGTATTCATTTGAATTTATAGCCGTTGTAGTTATTTGAATTTATAGCCGTTGTACTTCCATCATTACCAATTTGAATATCTTTCACTCCATCATTACAAATTTGAATATCTTCCACTTGAACCTTTTGGCCTTTTGAACTTTTATAGCCGTTTATTGCCATTGTACTTCCATCATTACTAATTTGAATATTTTCCACTTGAACCTTTTGAATCTTTTGGGCTGCTGCTGTGCTAGGCTGTTTGAACCTTTGTATTGGGCTGTTTAAACTCTTGATTTAATCAAATAGTAAATACATTCTAACAACATTTAGGATAAAGGTTTAGGTGAGAAATAATGGGACAAAATAAATTTTGATTATATTTTTCTCTTTTAAATAAATTTTGATTCTATTTTTCTCTTTCAAATAAATCATCAAAATAAATTTTGATTAAAATATAATTAAATAAATCATCAAAATAAATTTTAGATTCTATTTTTCTCTTTCAAATAAATTAAAACATAATTAAATAAATCATCAAAATAAATAAGTCTAACAAAAATAATTAAATAAATCTAATAATAGTAGTACGTTTTATTTTATTACATTTGTCTCTAAAAAATAAATGGTCTATTTTTAAAACATACTTGTCATTTATTTTTTAGAGACAAATGTAATCAATTGAAAATGTTGTAATTATCAAATTAACCTAATGTTTCTCATAACTGATAGACACGAAGAACCATGCAAAATGAACAATTTAGATCATCAAATCGGAATTTATGATAAATCTCACGAGACCGAACATGACAGTTAAGTTTAAATTTAAACTCGAGAAACCCAGCCCAAAAGAAAAACCTCTTGATCTTTTCTCTGTTTTGAAGAAAAAAAAAAGGGAGGGAGGGAGGGGGGGGGGGGGGAATTTTCCTGCAAACAAGATGGCTTTTAATTATTGAATAATTCTTGATTTGGTGCAAATAAAATGTGAAGCTTTGTTTATAAATAGCTCCGTTTGGGAAGATAGTTTTGAGGTTTTTTGGCTAAAATAGTCACAAAAAACAAAATAAGTTTTTTAGCCCAATAAGACAAAACATCACATCTAACCCATAATCATTACATTCTTTCTCTCACAAAAAAGTCAAAAAAGCCTAAAGCCCTTTCCAAACCAGGCTTTTTAGCCTCAGGTTAAAATAGTCAAAAAAACTAAAAAGCCAAAAAACTAACTCATTTCCTCAACGACACCTAAAAAAATAAAAAAAAAAAGCGAAGAGCAGCCATGGTTCATTTGATTTTAGCGAAATATATTAGTACAATATAATATAATATTTTATTAAAAAACAAAAAGCAAAATAAAACATAAATTATTCATTTTCGATTTATGAGTTTATGTAGACAAATGGTTGGGAAAGGCTAGGGTATGAAGTCCCTTATTACACATTTGCGTAATTTTATTAAAAAATTTCATAATATTAATTTACAAAATACTTAAACTTGTCATAAATTAACATA
This sequence comes from Camellia granthamiana, assembly GCA_036172215.1. Taxonomy (NCBI): domain Eukaryota; kingdom Viridiplantae; phylum Streptophyta; class Magnoliopsida; order Ericales; family Theaceae; genus Camellia; species Camellia granthamiana. Next base: position 31,796,684 of record CM069911.1, on the reverse strand, counting down.
ATTAAATATCTAAAATTTTGTGATTTATATTATAAAAGTTTGTGACTTAATTATGACATTTTTTATTACACTAATTTGTGATGAAATTACACATTTTCTAATTGATGAAATTTTATGATTTAATTACACCAATTTATAATATGATGCATAAATAATTTGAACTTTCTAGTCATACATAATGTTAGCCATGTTTGGAAATAGAATAGATTATTTTTAGTGATTACGAATGTTAGCCACGTTTGCGAATAGAATAGATTATTTTTAGTGATCACGAAAAGACGTGTAAAAAAATAAAAAGAGTGATATTATGACTGTTTTATTTTATCGGCTATTTTAGCCCATCTCAGACATTTGGAGAATCGGTGATTGAACTAGGAAACCTAATACTCTATTTGGTTTTGAGTTTTCAAAAATATTTTTTTTAATTTTTAATTCATATTTTTATTTTTTTTCATGATTTTTAAAAATATTTTAATCAATTTTATTTTAATTTAATTTATTTTTTATTTCTTAGATTCACTTAATCTTGATATACTTAAAAAGTATAAAATTTGTACAATTTTTTTTTAAAAAAAAATTATTGAATACAAATATCATATTTTTAATTGTATCTAAATTGAGTGTGTCTAAAAATTTAAAAAAAAAAATTGCCTAAAATATTTAAAAAATTCAATTTTCAGAAAATCTTTGTAAACCAAATCAGGTTTGTTTCCAAATCCTATTTAATTTGATGTTTGTTTAGGTGGATTGTTCTATCAAACTATTAAGTTTTTATTTAGAATATTATTGAATTATATCGTCTAGATAATTAAGGTATAATTAAAGAATTTTTTATTATAATTAAAATAATAACCATCATTAAGTTATAACAAACTGGTGAGTTATAACCAATATCATAACAAATCATAATTAAAAAAAAAAAGTTGTAACACTATAGCCAAAGATCACAAAAGATCGTAACGGGGTCATATGAATTTTTTTTTTCCTTCTAAATTTCAAATATCTAAAATTAATAATAGAGAGACAAAAAAAAAAAAAAATTAAACACATAGACTCTTTTTGGTTGGTTTCATAGTCTATTTTTAGATTTTTTTTTTAAACTAAAAATTAATTAGGTGAAAAAATAAAAGAACATTTATCATTTTTACATAGTTTTTATCTTTTGGGAAGGCATAAATAATTTTTAAAAAATTAAAAATATTTTTTGATATTTATTTTTTATCAAATTAATTTCT
>CM069911.1:31629249-31795249 GCA_036172215.1 Camellia granthamiana | reverse complement strand
CAGGCTCTTGCGTTCTTCCTTCCGTTTAGTGTGGTGATGATGGTTCAGTACCTCTATGTACCTGGTGCGCTTGAGTACCATGCCATAGGCCGAGCAGTCGTAGACTACATAGACATTGTAGCTCGGAGACATCCCTTCTGGAATCGCAGCCTCGGCGCAGATCACTTCATGCTCTCTTGCCATGACTGGGTAAGTCGTTAATTTTTTCTTTTACTCTCTTTTTGTCTGTTTCCCTAGAAAATATTTTGAGCAAATTATGCTAATAGTTCCTATGCTTTTGGCCTTGATTTCTGTAATTTTATTTACCTTGATTTGGATATTAAATTTATAATTTTGTTTTAATTTGACTTAATTCATGACACTCGTTAGCACTTTTTATAAAAAAAAAAATGTACACATGATCTGCATGTATCATACTTTTAAAAGTAAAATTATAAATTTTCTTAACTGAATGAATATACATCAATGACTTTTTTTCATCAAAAATGGTAACCAAATTTATTAATTGGACCAAATAACACAACATCCAAAATTAAGGATCAAATTCAAATTAATTAAAAATATAGAAACCAAAATAATAATGAAAAAAATATAAAGTTATCAATGTAATTTGTCCAATTTTTTTTTAATAAAAAATAATTTTCCATGTTTATTAGTGGTTGTGGCGGTTGTAGGCGGAAGGGAGGGTGGAGGTGGAGGTGGTGGTAATTAGTTGGGTGGGTAAAGGTGGTGGTGGTAATTATAGTACGATGACAGTTGTAAAATTTTAAAAAAGTGACCCCCAAAAAAAAAAAGTTTGACTCAAACAAATTTACTTTCGGTAAAATTAATTTTTTATTATGTCAAACGCGATATTCAACACTAAACATCCAAAGAAACAGAGCTTTGATCTTTATTTTCTGAACCATGAATCAATAATGTTCACTAAAATGTCTTGCATGTATCACAGGGGCCACACACAACATCTTACGTACCACACCTATACAACAACTCTATAAGAGTTCTCTGCAATGCCAACACTTCCGAAGGATTCAATCCATCCAAAGACGTTCCCCTTCCAGAAATCCATCTCCGAACAGGCGAAATCACGGGTCTCCTAGGCGGCCCCTCTCCTTCCCACCGCCCAATCCTAGCCTTCTTCGCAGGCCGCCTCCATGGCCACATCCGACACCTCCTCTTAAATCACTGGAAAGAAAAAGACCGTGACATCCAAGTCTACGACAACCTTCCAGACGGAGTCTCCTACGAATCAATTTTGAAAAATAATCGATTTTGCCTATGTCCTAGCGGGTACGAGGTTGCCAGTCCACGTGTGGTGGAGGCAATCTACGCGGAGTGTGTTCCTGTCCTAATTTCGGATGGTTATGTACCGCCATTCAGCGATGTTTTAAATTGGAAAGTGTTTTCAATTAGCGTGGCGGTTAAGGATATACCAAATATTAAGAAAATACTCATGGGTATTTCTCAGAATCAGTATTTGAGATTGCATAGGAGAGTGAAACAAGTGCAGAGGCATGTTGTGATCAATGGACCTCCTAAGAGGTTTGACATTTTTCACATGGTTATTCACTCTGTTTGGCTCCGGAGGTTGAATGTTCACATCCAGGATTGAGATTATTCACTCTGTTTGGCTTGGTGTTTTTTGAATTTATTCTGTACATGTGCAGTTAGGTCCAGGATAAAAAATTCATGGGTTTAGAGTAAATTTTTGAAGACTTGGTAGTGATCTAATAATAATGATGGGTTTTGGTTTTCTAATCATTTCACCTCACATTATTGTTTGTTTGTTTGTGTAACGAGTGTTGAGAGTCATCTCTAACTCTCCTCATTCTCTAAAATCTTTTCTCTAGAATATTTTAGAAGTTTTCACATGAATTTAGAATACTCTGAAAAGATTTAGAAAATTCTAAAAAGATCTAGAGAAATGCGGAAGATTCTAAAATATCCTAGAAGGTTCCGGAACATTAAAGAAGTTTGAAGAAAACTAGAGAAATTTAAAAAGTTCCGGAAGGTTCTAGAATATTTTAAAGAATAATAGAAAGCTCTAATATGTACTAGAGTAATCTAGATTTTTCTATAGTGTAAGGAAAGTATGAGTGTATTCTTGAAAGTTCTTTAACTAGTATAAATATGAGATGTGTGCATGTACTAAGTAATTGGACAATTAGGTAAAAGAATAGTGAGTCCAAAGTGAGTGGTCAAGCAATATCTAGTGTGAGGCGTCTCAAGGTCATATGTAAGGAAGACACAAAATGTGAGTGGTTGAATGTATGTATAAGTGAATAAGTGAAGTACATTAGTGTGTGATTGTGTAAAAATATTTTGTGGACTAGAGTGTTATCAATAAAGGTTGTGTTTCTGGGTCTATTAGTGTGCCAAACTCAACAATAAGCCCTCTCCAGAAATGATAAAAAGCAAATCATTTTTTTTTTTTTTTTTTTTTTTCTGTACTCTGCCATTCCTTTGATCAATATGGTTAAATTCCAGGTTTCTTCAACTTCTGATTTTTAATTACTTCATGCAATTCATCCATTTTGTTGAAGGCATAGGTGGGATTGCACTATAGCAGATTGATCCCACTCTTCTGTGCATGCAGATGTCATAGACAGGTCCAAGTACCATACCCAACCAAGGCATGGGTGGGTTGTTTTGGAAATTAGTTTTTTTTTTATAATTTTTTAATTTTTCACCAAAAAAAATGCAAAAATAAAAAGAACATTTAATTTTTTATTATGATCTTTTAACTTCTTGATTAAAATTTACTATTTTCAAAACAACCCTACATCAATTAGTCAAGATTCTTTCCACCTTATTAGAAGGTGCTCTTGGGCTATACACTTTCATTGTAATTTGGATTTTGTTTGTCCCTAGTACTTCGATCTGGGCCCGTAAGCCCACCACTGGCTCGTCTTTAATAATCTGATATTTTATTTTTTAAGTTTTTTTTTTTTTTTTTGGTATAAATTATTCATCCAATACAAAAACAACAAATTAATTCAATAATTATAATTACATGATTTCATTCTATTTGTTTTGAAATAAAATAAAAAATGGACTGATCAGAGCCTAAATGTTACATATTTGGTCTGCTAAAATATATATTTTTAGTCCATTAAGTTATATTATTTTATAATTTTATATAATTTTTTGTATTTGTATATATTTTAATATGTATACATAAATTAATCTAAATAATATATTTTAGATATTTTATATATTAAATTATATTTGTTATAAAATAAAGAAAGAAAGAGAGGAGCAACGTCAGTCAAGAAAATAAAGAAAGAATGGAAAGCGAAAGATAGAAAAAAAATATATATGAAAAGAAAGAGAAAAAGTGGCAGTCACCCCTCCCACACTCCTCAATCACTCAAATTATGTATATATATATATATATATAATAAAATATTATATTATTACATTACATTATATTTTGTTTTGTTTTTGAAGGTTATAAAAGAAAAAGAAGGGGAAAAAAGAAAAAGTGGGAGAGTATAATTTGTATATATCAGGTGTGGTAGTTATATAGGTGTTATGAATTTTAGGGTGGAGATGAAATTCCGATCAAGCAATAAGGATGAGTTGTATTTAGTATTTTTAGTTTTGATTTGATTTGAATAAATTGTATAACTTTTAAATCTTTTTGAGTAATAAATATTTTATTCAAAGCATGTTATATAATTGTTTTCACTGTTATGTATTAAAATTGTTAGACGAGTCATACCTAGTTAGACGGGTCGTGCGGGGTTGTTTGGGGTGTCCTAAATAAGTGTACTTTTTGTCTTTTTGGACTAAAAAATTGAGGTTGAAAATATGAATATTTGGGTTAACTTTTTGATTTTTTATGAAAAAATGTGTAATAAAAAATTGTAAAAATTGATTTGTACGGAAAAATTCGAATTGGGAGTTGTGCAGCCGTAATTGTTGATTTTTGGTGAATAGTGTTAACTTTTTAACTTTTTGAGTAACTTTTTGGCTTTTTAACTTTTTGGGGAATACCCAAACTTGGCCTTAGTTTAGTGGTGATAATCCGTGTATTAAAATTGTTAGACGAGTCATACCTAGTAAGACGGGTTGTGCATCAAACATAGTTTAGTTTAGTATAGTGGTGAAGATCCGTGTTAAACGAAGATGATTCGTGACTTTTTGGTTTTAATATACAAATCCTCTTGACGATGTATTTCTGATCAATTTACATTATTTTATCCAAATTAATGATTTTCTAAAAACTAATACAATAATTCCTAATTATAAGGTTAGTGGTAGATTCATAACCCTGAGATATTTCTTATTTTATTTTATTTATTTATTTTATATTTTATTGTCTTAATTAGTTTTAAATTTAATATTTTCAAAATCTATTTTTTTTAATTACTTTAATTATTATTTTTTGTATAAACACAACTCGATTAGCCTCTGCGGATCGACACCTGATTTTAACCGCTATACGTCGGAATAGTAGTTATTACTTGAGTTTATATATAATATTTTGTTGTGCAAACAATAGCACCATAGACGATAAATGTGATTTTAAATATAATCCATATTTTTTTAAAAAAATTATGATACAATTATATGATTACAATTATTGTATTAATTTGATTTTTTTTAAGGGTAAATTATAAATATACCCTTTGATATTAACTTAAAATACAGATTATTTCTTGTGGTTATGAAAATTACAAATATTCTATTGTTAGAATTTTTTATTTAACAGAATTAACAGAAAAATAAAATTTATAACTATTATTTTATACAATAATAAAATTACTTGAATTGTTGATTGAAATATATTGGGAAATTTATTTGAAAATCTTTTTTCAAGTGTTTGTATCCCAATTAGTCCATAAGATATTCTTATATTGTAATAAGTCCTATTATTTGGACATTTGATCTACCAAATCCTATTTTCATATTTAAGGTATTTTATGGACATTTCTACCCTTACAAATATTTTTTGAACAGTTAGTAATTTGGTGATGTGAACATTCTAATTTTGCAATGCAAATATTTACATTGCCGTGTGAATGTTCACATTGACATGATAATATTCACATTGATGGTGTGAATATTCACATCACGGAGCATTCACAATGTAAATGTGAATATTATTAGGGATATTTTAGTAACTATGTCAGCTATAAGACTTATTAGAACATAAGAAAATAATGTGAACTAAATGAAATATAAATAGGTGAAAAGAGATTTATAAAAACGTGCCCCTAATATATTTAAGATATCATTAAAATTTGTTAATTAATTTGATGATTAATATAAATAAATAAAAAAAAGTGTCTTTTATTATGCAATTGAAAACTTAAAATTGTGGCATGTAAGTTCTAGAATTATAATGAATAATTTGTATTTTAAATAAATTTCAATAGTTGTATTTATAATTTCCTCTATTTTTAATGAACGATCTGCCTATACGGACTAAAAGGATCAATGGATGGAATAATCAAAATAAAGCCCATGATGATCCCACTAGCTGGACTGGACAATCCAGTAGGACCTAGAGAAGAGAAGCCCAACAACCTTTTAATTTAGGGAATTTATCTTTTACCAATCGGTAAATTCTAGTTTTTTGGAATATTTAACGTCTCTTTCCAAATTTTGATAATGAGAGAGATCTATAGTATTATTTTTTGAAACTTATACTGTGTTTGGTTGGAGATTTGAGGAGGGATTTGGAAAGAAAAATAGAAAAGGTAGGTGAAATGTGAATAAAACATATTTAAATTTAGTTTCACACACCTTTTTCCTTTCCCTTCCCAAATCCCAAATCCCCCAACCAAACACAGCATAAAGTTCCCTGTGCTGTGCTCGTCGCCACCGCCCCTCTCTCCTACTCTCACCATTCCAACAAATCCGAAACTTTCTGACAACACCGAAAAGCTCTTGCGGTACCACCTTCTCTCGGAAGATGAGGATTGTATGGTGGAGGGTGAGCCTGAAAAGGGCCAAACTCTGGTGTTGGTGCTAACAATGGGTTTTTTGAAGGACTGATTGATGGGTTTGAGGGCTATTGTTTACAAGATGTGTTGGGATCTCCTAATGGTTTGGGTACCACCACAACGAATGAGTTCTGTAACTTTTGACACAGCTTTCAAGTATATTTCTTTGTTTAATATGTTTATCCTCCTGATGATGTTTTTAGTTTCAAATACTTATATGTATGTATACATGTATTCTTTTTTTGTACTAATAAAATTACAACTCTCCTTGTTGAGAGATGTTTCTTTCTTCTTCATCCTTCTTCTCCTCTCCTCTGTTGTAGTAGTTGGCTGCTATGATAGGCTTTTGCCTATTTTGATTTTGGAATAAAGTCCACATCTCATTGGTATACTTGTATGATGTTGGACTCTTGACGAGGATATCAGAGAAAATTAGTCGAAAAACAGATAAATTTGTGAATAAATTAGTAAAACACCAATAAATTTGTGAACAAATTAGAAATTTTTCAATCTAGAGAAAATTTCAGAACATAAAAAAAAATTAAACAAATTGAGCAAACCAGATAAATTTCTCCAAAAAAATATTGAGGGATCCCAACCACTATATAAATATGGGAAAATCGGTCTCAGATCCCTATCCAACTTTTAGTAATGGATTAGGTCCACAATCTGTTCTTTTGTAGTCTAAGGTCCCTCACCTCATCCCCTCTCCATCCACGTTGTCTTGAGTCCGAGCAACAGGCTGGTTCGTCGTCGACCTCTTCATATCCGATCGGAGAGGTCATCGCCACCATCTCAGTTCTTCCTCTCTTTCTCTATTCAACTGTTCTCTTCATTTTCTCACGGATCTGTGGACTAGTGATCGATTTTAGTCCCCGATCTGCGAAGCCCACGAAGTCCCGATCAGATCCTCGTTCTCCTCTTCCAGATCTGTGGCCGTCTACTCCGTTGCCGTCTCCTCTGTTGCCATCGTCTCCCTACCCCCTCCGCCTCTATTTTGCATTACAAAAGTTATCGATATAGATGGATATATATACATATTTATATAGCCCTAGTGAAGCAACAGGGGAAATGCTCGGAAACTAAGCCCATGTTGGGTAGGTTGCGAGCTTTGACAATCTTCAAGTCCAAGTCACCATGTAAGTATATTACTTGCTCTGAAACTCCCATTTCCACCATTGAAACTAAGTGAATCAATCAATCAAAATGATTCTAAACACAGAATAGTGAACACTGTCCCTGACTCTCTGTGTGTTTGTGTGTGTGTGTGTGTGTGTGTGTGTGTGTGTGTGTGTGTGTGTGTAGAGAGAGAGAGAGAAGCAAAACAAGGAGGAGAAGAAAGGAACAAAAATTGGGGGTTTTTTAGTAGTTAAATTTGGAACAGCACCCAAAATTTCTCAGGGTTTGGAATGGAAAATTTCTCTGAAGGCCAGAGAAGGAAAATTTCTCTGGAAAGAAGGGAAATTTCTTTGGGTTTGAAAAAGGAAAATTTCTCTGGAGAGAAAGGAAGGCTAGGAAGGCTAGAGAAAATTTATCTAGAGTGTGAAATTTCTCTGAAGGCCAGAGAATGAAAATTTCTCTGGAAAGAAGGGAAGGTTAGAGAAATTTCTCTGGGTTAGATAGAATTTCTTTTGTCCAAAATTTCTCTAGATTGGATACAAAAATTTACGAATGATAGATTAAGAGGGGCAACGACTGGTGTTGTGCAGTGGTTTATTGCAATGCTCTTTGCCAGAAGCAGCACTGAAGCCATGTAAATGGCTTGAACAATGTTGCTTACCTAATGAATCAAAATGATTTGGATGTGAATGAGAAGAAAAGTAGAGAAACTCATCCAGAGAAATTTGGTCTAGAGAAATTTCTCTGGGCCAGAATTTCTCTGACCAATTTTATCTGGACTGAAATTTCTCTGGATCAAATTTCTGTGGACTGAAATTTCTCTGGATCAAGGTTGAGGGACCTTAGACATTATGAAAATATTGTTGAGGGACCTTAGACATTATGAAAATATTTGGTGTCCTTTATGCTATAAAATCATAATACCAGGGACCTTAAAAAAAAACCCCATTAATATTACCTATCTTTTATCCTATAAAATCTTAATATTTAGGGATCTTAAAACAAATTCTCCTAATTTTTTCTAATTGGTTCGTTCTTTGCCCTTTACATTCTCTTTCCTAATGAAGCAATTGTTAGGAGAAAAAATTAATTATTATTATTATTATTTTCAATTGTTAAGGAATTATTTTATTTTATTTTTTGCGTTAGTAATTTCGAGGAAGTTGTGTGGAAGATACTTATTTTATTTTTCACTTTAATAATTTCAAGGAAGTTGTGTGGAAGATTTTTACAATCTTATTTTATTTTTTGCGTTAGTAGTTTCGAGGAAGTTGTGTGGAAGATACTTATTTTATTTTTCGCTTTAGTAATTTCAAGGAAGTTGTGTGGGAGATATTTACAATCTTATTTTATTTTTTGCGTTTGTAAGAAGTTGTGTGATAGACTTTTAAATTGATTGACTATATGTTTGGTAGAACAAGTTAAATGCAGGTTTGTTGTGAAGTAGCTATCAGAATTTATTGTTTATTTATTTATTTTGGGGACAGAATTCATTATTCATTATAATAACAATATGTGTCCTTATCTTTAGGTATTAACCATTTATTGTGGAAAAGCTTAATCCAATTTCAGGTTTTAAACAATTTTTTGAAAAAGACTTGATCAAGAAATAGTCTTCCCCCTAGACCTCTATAAAAAGAAGTGGTTCATCTATTTTTTTACTGTATATGTTTGATTCAGCAATTTTGGCTGTCAAAGAAGCATATTAGTGTATGTTATTTCTAACCTTATTTTCCCCGTTTGCATGATTCATTTGTTGTGTGGGCAGAAAAAAAATATTCTTAAAAATATAAAAAAAAAATCAATGGATTTGTTTATTTGTATGTTTATTTTGTTCATTTTTGTTTTCTATTTTCATTTTTGGTGTTTTCATAAACAACATAATGAAAATTTCAAAAACACCTAAGTGTTTTTTGTTTTTTATTTTTTTCCTTTTTGTGTGAAAGCAGTTTTTGAAATTTTGAAAATGACTTCTTTTTTGTTTTTATGGAGAAGTGAGTTGTTTTTAGAACAAATTTATTGAAAACAGTCTGCCAATTTGCCAAATAAGTTTTGGTATTTTTGAAAATAAGAAATAAAAAACAAAAATACAACCAAAACAGACTCATGTACTTTGCTTGGATTCAGCCCACATTCATTCTGAATCTTGTGGGAATCACACACCTAGAATAAATCCAGGCAATGGGTTTTAATTGTATTTTCATTTTATTGGTTCTTGTTTTCTGTTTATGAAAATTTGAAAACACCCAGTATTTTTGTTTTTGTGAAAAAATAGTTTTAGCCTCCGTTTGGAAAGTGGGTTAGTTTTTTGACTTTTTGACTTTTTTAGCTATTTTAGTCTGGGCTAAAAAGCTTGGTTTGGGAAGGGCTTTTTAGCTTTTTTGACTTTTTTTGTGAGAGAAGAGTGTAATGATTATGAGTTGGATGTGACGTTTTATTTTTTGTGACTAAAATAGCCTATTTTATCTTTTGTGGCTAAAATAGCCAAAAAAAGCCTGGAATAACTCTTCCCAAAAAAGCCTGGAATAACAACTTTGGTGTGTCCTAAAAGGTGGGTGCGTTTGAGAAAATGAGAAAAATTTATCCAACAAAGCCTGTCAAACAAATTTGTGTGTTTCTAAAAAAAATAAAACATAAAACAAATACACAACCAAACATGTCTATGTGTTTACAATAGATTCACAATGAATTTGATGGGAGTTACATTTAGAATGAATCCAAATCAAATTATTGATTTTTATTTATTTAGTTTTTTTTTTTTTTTTTGTACGTTTTTGTTACCCTTTTTTGTGCACATAAAAGTAATTTTTAGTTTGAGTTTTTTTTATTATTTATTTATTTAATTTTTATAATAATATGGGACAATAGGATCATAAATTGGTAGGCGCAATTATCAATTTTAAGACTAGTAATCTACAAAAGCCAAACATATAAGAAGACCAAAAGACAATTTGAATTTTCTAAGACTCGGGTAATTATTCAGTAGTAATTTCGGAATATAGAAACGCGGTATTCTATAATATTGTGATTGGTAGAGAAGATAGGTATGTTAGATATTGAGTTGGGTAAACATAAGAAGACATAGTTAATAATAATTAGTTAAGGAGTACGGATACGTGCTACTTCAAAAACATTCTATAATTTTTCCTAAAACTCGTATTTTTTTTTTTTTCAGATTTCCAATGATGAAATGTGTTGAAATCTTGAAGAGAGAACGTGATAGAATATGTGGGATTGCAGACCAGTCATGGGAGGATTGAAGATGTCTGCTACAACTCTCTTGAACAAGTAAAATGATCCTCCTTGGAGTAGCACAGAAAAGATTTGGGCTTCTCTAAATTTGAAGTTGACTATCATACTCACGGGTATCATTTAAATGATTCAAACAGTTTATTTTATAGTTTCGTGTATATTATTTATAAAAATAATTAAATAGATTCAATAATAGTAGTACGTTTTATTTTATTACATTTGTCTCTAAAAAATAAATCGTCTAATTTTAAAAACATACTTATCATTTATTTTTTAGAGACAAATGCAATCAATTGAAAATGTTATAATTATCAGATTAACCTCATGTTTCTCATGACTAATATGCACGAAGAATCTTATAAAATGAATGATTTAAATCATCAAAACAGAATTTATGATAAATCTCATGAGACAGAACATGACAGTTAAGTTTAAATTTAAACTTGAGAAACCCAACCCAAAAGAAAAACCTCGTGATCTATTCTCTGTTTGAAAAAAAAAAAAGGGGGGGGGGGGGGGGGGGGGGGAATTTTCCTGCAAACAAGATGGCTTTTAATTATTGAATAATTCTTGATTTGGTGCAAAGAAAATGTGAAGTTGTTTATAAAAAGATGTTTAAAAATAAATAAATAAGTAGCGAAGACCACCCATGGTTCATTTGATTTTAGCGAAATATATTAGTACAATATAATATAATATTTTATTAAAAAACAAAAAGAAAAATAAAACATAAATGATTTATTTTCGAGTTATGAGTTTATGTAGGTTTCGTTTGGGAACTGGGTTGGTTTTTTGGCTTTTTAACTTTTTTGACTATTTTAGCCTGGGCTAAAAAGTTTGGTTTGGGAAGGGTTTTTTTGCTTTTTTGACTTTTTTTTTGTGAGAGAAGAGTGTAATGATTATGGGTTGAATGTGATGTTTTGTTTGTTATGGTTAAAATAGCCTATTTTGTTTTTTGTGACTAAAATAACCAAAAAAGTCCGAAAACTAACTTGCCAAACAGCGGCGTAGATAAATAGTTGGGAAAGCCCATGGTATGAAGTCCTTATCGCACATTAGCGTAATTTTATTGAAAAATTTCATAACATTAATTTACAAAATACGTAAACTTGTCACAAATTAATATAATAAAATATCTAAAATTTTGTAATTCATATTATAAAAGTTTATGGCCTAATTACGACATTTTTTATTACACTAATTTATAACGAGATTACACATTTTCTAATTGATGAAAATTTTGTGATTTAATTACATCAATTTATAATATGATGCATAAATAGTTTGAACTTTCTAGCCATGGCTCCGTTTGACAAGGAGGTTTGGGACTATTTTAGTCACAAAATACAAAATATGCTATTTTAGCCACAACAAACAAAACATCACATCCAACTCATAATCATTACATTCTTCTCTCACAAAAAAAGTCAAAAAAGCCAAAAGCCAAGAAGTCCTTCCCAAACCAAGTTTTTTAGCCCAGGCTAAAATAGTCAAAAAAAAACTAAAAAGCCAAAAAACCAGCCCACTTTCCAAATGGAGGCATAATGTTAGCCACGTTTGGGAATAGAATAGATTGTTTTAGTGACTACGAAAAAAAGTGTAAAAAAATAAAAAGAGTGATGTTATAATTGTTTTATTTTATCAGTTATTTTAGCCCATTCCAAACACTCCTGTTGTATTTGGAGAATAGGTGATTGAATTACGGAACCTAATACTCTATTTGGTTTTGAGTTTTTAAAAATAATTTTTTTAAAATTTTTAATTCATATTTTTGTATTTTTCATGATTTTTAAAAATATTTTAATCTATTTTATTTTATTTTTTTACTCCTTAGATTCACTTAATTTTGATACACTTAAAAAGTATAAAATTAGTACAAATTTTTTTTTAAAAAAAAAATTTATTGAATACAAATATCATATTTTTAATTGAATTTAGATTAAGTGTATCCAAAAAAAAAAAAAAAAAAATTTGCGTGAAATATTAAAAAAAAATCAATTTTCAGAAAATCATTGTAAACTAAATCAAGTTTTGTCTCCAAATCCTGTTTAATTTGATGTTTGTTTAGGTGGATTGTTCTATCAAACTATTAAGTTTTTATTTAGAAGATTATTGAATCTTATCGTCTGGACAATTAAGGTATAATTAAAGATTTTTTGGATTATAATTAAAATAATAATCATAATTAAGTTATAACAAACAACATGATGAGTTATAACCAATATTATAACAAATCATAATAAAAAGTTGTAACACTATAGCCAAAGATCACAAACGATCCTAACTAGTCTATATGATTTTTTTTTTTTTTAAATTTCAAATATCTAAAATTAATAATAGAGAGACAAAAAAAATTAAAAACATAGGCTTCGTTTGATTTGGTTTCATAATCTGTTTTCAGATTTTTTTTTTTTATAAAAAAAAACTAAAAATTAATTAGGTGAAAAAATAAAAGAACATTTATCATTTTTACATAGGTATTATCTTTTGGGAAGGCATAAATAATTTTTAAAAAAGTTAAAAATATTTTTTTAATATTTATTTTTATCAAATTAATTTCTATTTTTTTTAAAAAAAAAAATTAAATGACCAAATAATATTTATGGGTTTATAACGTAAGGTAGGGTGCGTCACAAAACTTTGGGGACCGACCACGGATAATGAAGGTTGCAATTTGCAAATGGCGAAGTCAAGGGTCTTTGGCCATCTAAACCATGTTGTGGTGTGAGTCTCTGTCACAAACCGGAAAATAAAAACAATCAATTGATGATGAGCCCCTCAGTCCACGGTTTCACACTCCCAAAATATAAATATATTCAAGTGTGTAGCTTCCTTGAATTTTCCTTATAGATAAGACACCATATGGGCTTGTTGGTTTCATATGGACCATAGACTCTGATACTACCAAGTTAAAATTATTTTCTTGGTCTCTGTTTGGTTTTTTTTTTTTTTTTTTTTTTTTCATTATTATATTTGGAAGCTGATGGCAATCGCAAATCTTATCCAACTAAGAGGTTGTTTGGAATTAGGGATGGCAATTTAAATCCAGCCTGATGGAGTCCCAATCCCCCGACCCCGATGAGAATGGTTTTTTCTCGAAAAATACCCCCGCGGGGACGGGAATGGTATTCAAAATTAAAACCCCGAGCAGTTTCGGGCCGGGGACGGTGATCAGTGTTCAAGCCTCGGCTCGTCCCCAGCCCCGGCCCCGGCCCCGTCCCCGGCCAATATTTTTCCCGAAGAAAAAATTACCATTTTGCCCCTCTATATATATATATAAATCAAAACTTTCACTCACACACACAGAGGCACGCACGGCTGAACCTCACACACACACACTCATCATCACAGCCTCTCATCTCTCTCGGTCTCCCTCTCTCCATCTCCCACCGCCGATCTCCCTCCTCCCACCGCCGACTCCATCCTCCCACAACTCCACCGTCTCTCCCGCCGCCGATCTCCCTCTCTCCCACCGCCACCATCACTGACCAAGCTTCACCGATCCGCCACCATCACCGACCAAGCTTCGCCGATCCTCCACCATCACGGACCAAGCTTCGCCGATCCGGCAGTGACACCCTTACCCTAGATCTGGAATATTCTCTCTCTCTCTCTCTCTCTCTCTCTCTCTCTCTTTCGATTTGTTATATATATATATTATATTTGAGCATGAATGTAGCAACAGATCTGTTAGATCTGGTTTATTTATTTATTTTATGTTGTTGTTGATGATGATGATGATGAAGAACAGATCTGTTAGATCTGATTTATTTATTTATTAATTACATTTGAGCTCATCAGATCCCCGTTAAGGAACTGATTTTTTTTGAACTGATTTGAGCTCAAACTTTGAATCTGATGTTGTTGCATCTGATTTTTTTTTTCTTCTTTTGGTCGGGGACTTTTCGAGGTCGGGGAAACCCGATCCCCGTTAAGGGGCGGGGGCGGGGGCAGTTATGAGCTCCCCGTCGGGGTCGGGACCGGGGACGGGGGGAGTTTCCACCATCAGGGATCGAGGACGGGGAGGGTGATCCCCTGCCCCGCCCCGCCCGGTTGCCATTCCTATTTGGAATTGTTTGAGGTTTGTTTATTTAGTGTTTTTTTTTTATTTTTAATATTTAAAAAATGTATTAAAAAAATAGAGAGTTTATCGTTTTGGAAACTCGCAGGAGACTCTTCCCGGTAAGATTTTTTCTTTTTGAAAACTCAAATTCAAACTAAACAAGTTCAGTAGATAAATAATTAATATTGTGTTTGTAAAATGTAAATAAAATATAATTAAATTTCACTTACATTTCATACAAATTTTTTCTTATTGTTTTTAAACTTTTACCCAAATTTATGATTCAAACATACCCTAAAAATTTGTTTAAGTCATATTATAATGTAACAAACAAGTTCATATTAAAATAAATCATATATTATGATGTATGCAGGATTTTATTTTATTTTTTAAACTTTTACAAAGGTTACAATGAGTCATGTTTGGTTGGCTTGGTTAGTTTTTGGGTAAAAATAACAAAATGAAGTAGGGTCCTGTTATGGTGTGCAACCCTTTAGGGTTGCACACCATATGCAACCAACACAAAAGGTGTAAACAGGAGGTGTAAACATAAAACAGGAGGTGTAAGTGTGCAACTTACACAAAAGGTGTAAGTTGCACACTTAAGAAAAGTCCAATGAAGTAACGTTTTTTTGACTAAAACAACCTCCCTTCGGAGTGTTTTGAGAGTTTGACTTTTAGTCACTTTTTTTTTATTTGTAGCAAAAGTTAAAAGTTGATTTTTTTTATTTTTTTTCATTTGGGAAGTTGGTTTTTAGTCATTGGTGAAATTACAATTCTATCCCTAATGGGTTAAAATGCATTACATGGGTGAAATTGTAAATATTTTAAATGGAAGGGGATAGTTTGGTCATTTTGTTGTGATTTGACATCATAAATAAATATTAATCAAAAAAATCAAAAGTTACTTTTTACTAACTTACCAAATCATTTATCTAAAAAAGTCAAAAACTTAAGTGGTAATTTGGGATAATCTAAATAAGTGTACTTTTTGACTTTTACGAAAAAATGTGCAAAAAAGTAGAGAAGTGATATGATGAAAAAAAAGATAAAAAGATAAAAAGTGTGTACTTATTAATACACCCCAAACAAAGTCAAAAAATTATTTTTTACCATATTTCCAAAATAAACCTTTATATATATATAAATATATATTGGATCATCTTAAGAAAAATTCTTGAGTTTCTTCTCTCTTTTTTTCTTTTTTTCTTTTTTTTCCTTTTTTAATTACAAATGATAATAGCATCTTTATTCCATACTTTAAATTAGATGTGACATTTTAATAATGATATTTTTTATAAATACCAACTACATTTAAGGGTGGTTTGGAATGATCTAAATAAGTATATTTTTTAACTTTTTATAAAATATGAGTTGAGTATAGATTGGGTTTGAAGTTATGTGTTAGAAATGTGATGTGACTTAAATAAAATAATATGACTTAAATAAGATAATAATTTTTTAACTTTTTGACTTTTTTAAATAAGGCTACACAAGGCCTTATATGCCAAAAGTTTATGTGATTTTTGACATCCCTGTCATGTCAATTTTAACATGGAAACTTTTTAATTTTTTTTTCTTTCTTTTTTTCCATCTTTTGTCATCAATTAAAGCATCGTCAGGCGCAATTTATAACAGATTGTGATTGTGAATCAACTCACGTCATGTCATGTCATGTCATGTCATGTCATGTCGTGGCTTTTCTTTTCTTTTTCTTTTGGGTGCCGATTCGTAGCTCGAAAAATTTTCGAGCCAAACGGCTCGAATTTCAGCAGAAGAGGAGGGGAGGGGGAGGGGGAGGGGGAGGGGAGGGGAGGGGAGGGGGAGGAGGGGGAGGGGAGGGGGCCCTAAAAAATGGAGGATGAGGGGGCGGAGGCGGCGGAGGCGGCGCGATCGGCGGAGGCGACGAGCGGGGCAGAGATCAGAGCAGCGATCTGCGAAGGCGGCGAAGGATGAGGCGCGGCGATCGGCGCTCGGCGACGGCGACGGCCTCTCCCTCTCCCTCTCGTTCTCTCTCTCTCTCCTCTGTGTGTTGAAGTCGACGAAGAAGACGAAAGAAAAGGAAGAAGAAAAGAAAATGAAAAAAAAAAAAAGACAGCCCAAAACGACGTCGTTTTGGGCTGTCGAGCCAAAACGACGTCGTTTTAGGACATTCGAGCCAAAATCGAGCCGTGGTTTTCGAGCTATCACGCATTATTCTTTTCTTTTTTACCAATAGTAATATTCTTTGAAAATGATGATATTTTTTATGTTAATACTATATAGTGCTTTGAAAAATTAATAAAAATTTAATTTTTTTGAATTTTTGAATTTATTTTATTATTTTATAAGTAAAAAAATATGAGAGATAATGTAATTTAAAATGGGTAAAAAACTAAAAACTAGCTTTTTATTTTATTCTCAAAAACACACCTATATGTCTTTATTATTGTTGTAAACAAAAAAATAATAATTTTTTAATTTTAATTTATTTTCTATAAATAAGAAGTTGGGTAATATTTTTTTTAACCATTCACACCATGGACTCACCATACTCTCAATTTCTATGGGTGTGTTTGGTTTAGTTTTGAGAGATAAATTTTCAAAAAATATTTTGGAGAGAAAGTTTAGAAATTTTTTTGATTTGTTTGGTTGTATATTTTCGAAATAGTTTTGGAGTATGGAAGTTTGGAATGATTTGATATTTGGGTAAACTACCAATAGGTCCTACTTTTGAAACTTATTACCCATTAATAAATTTATCAGTCTTTTATTTTTATGAATAAATTTATAGTGATAAATTTATCAGTCTCTTTATTTTTATGAATAAATTTATAGTGATAAATTTATCACTCTCTTATTTTTATAGTGTTAAATTTATTAGTTAGGACCTGTAGGTAAATAAGTCTAATTAATAGGACTAATTGGTAAGTACCCTTTGATATTTTGTTATAATTGAGTAGATATGTATGAGAGAAAAAGTGATTGAATAAGAGAGAAGAGAGAAAAAGTGATTGATTGATGTGTAGGAGAGAAAAAGTAATTTTGAAATTTTTTTTTTCAAAATCACTAAACCAAACGAAATTTTGAAAAATTTTCTCCAAAATTACTTCCCCAAAAACAAATCAAATTATTTTTCCACCTAACCCTCTCAATTTTCTGGTGAAGTATAGCGATGATGCCCCCCCAAAAATACATATGTTCGTGAAGTATTTTTTTAAAATATAAAATACTATTTAAATGGCATCAAACCACTATTAAAAATAAATTTATTTTAATTAATAAAATAAAATAGTTTAAATTTTAAAAATAATATAATAATAGATTTGACATATTAAGTGAAGAATTTTCATGTCAAATTGACGTATGTTAATATGTCACTTAAGTCTTCAAAAAAAATTTAACATGGCTAGGTTTGGAAAGATGGTTTGTGATTATTTTAGTTACAAAAGACAAAATAGGTTATTTTAGTCACAATAAACAAAATATCACATCTAACTCATAATCATTACATTATTCTCTCACAAAAAAAATCAAAAAGCCCTTCCCAAACTAAATTTTTTAGCCCAAACTAAAATAGCCAAAAAATTAAAAAACCAACTCCCTTTCTCAAACAACATACTAACTTAAAGGTTTAAGTGGACATGTTACAATATGTGCCAACTAACTGTCATTAGATAGCTGACTACAATGACTTGCCTCATGCGTAAACATTTTAACAATAATCTTAGCATTATATTTTTTTATTAGCGTTAAATTTTTTTATCACTAAAGTATTAATTAATTAACGTGAGTGGCAAAATCTATTAAATTAATAAAACTTTAACA
This sequence comes from Camellia granthamiana, assembly GCA_036172215.1. Taxonomy (NCBI): domain Eukaryota; kingdom Viridiplantae; phylum Streptophyta; class Magnoliopsida; order Ericales; family Theaceae; genus Camellia; species Camellia granthamiana. Next base: position 31,777,054 of record CM069911.1, on the reverse strand, counting down.
CATGAAATAGTAAACAAAATATTTACGATAAATGCAAACATTTAGTGTTATTGTAATCTAAAGTTAATCATCTATTTCTTCCATCCTATTGCATCATCTCAATAAATAAGATAATTACTATAACGGTCCACTTGGTAGCCCGAATGTAATGAGGCTCGAATCGCCCAATTTCTATGTACACCCCCAAATTCCTTGTATACCCCCATCTTTGTTCAACCACACCTTTCATTCAAAAAAAAAAAAAGAAAGAAAAAAAAGAGAGAAAGAACAAAGAATGGAAAGAGAGGAGACCGATAAACAATGATAGGGTAGCAGAGAGAACTGGGTAACAGAGAGACCAATTACTAAACCATGTTCAAGTTGCTCTTCCAACTTTCAACACATATTTAAAATCAAATTTATAGATTTCACAACATTTACAGATTCATATAACAGAATTTTAACAAATTTATAATAGATTTTTAACAAATTTTTCACAGATTTACAGATTTGTATAACAGATTTCATCACATATTTAGAAGTTATCATAACATGTTTACATATTTCAACATACAAATTTCAACATAGATTTATAATTTTACAACTTCCAAGCAAAACAGAAAACACATGTATGAACTTAAAAGATTATAGATTTGAAGCAAAACCAAACACAACAGATTTGAAGCAAAATCATATTTTAAACAACATATTTCCACTCATCTGAGGGAACAGAGAGATCGAGAAGATAGACAGTAGAGATAGAGCTCTCTCCTCTCCTCTCATTGTTTAGCTAGGTTACTCGGTCCTCTCTCTCTTCTCTATGTTCTTTCCTTCTTCTTTTTTGTAAATTAAAGGTGTAGCTGAACAAAACTGGGAGTGTACAAGGACTCTGGGGGTGTACAAAGAAATCGAGTCATTCGAGCCTCCTTATATTCAAGCTACCAAGCAATAATCATACTATAATATGATATAAATAATATGATATCTCAAACCTAGGATAAAATGGCTACTAACCGAGTAAGGCAAGTCTTAGGGGTGAGTCTTGCAAAGGCGGGATATTAACCACAAAAGTATATTCTTTCCGTCTTTAAGTAATGATGTATAAAAAGTAAAAATAAAAATTCATACACAATAATATGGTATAATATTATTATTTTTTAATTATAATGATGAGTTTATTTACAAAAATAGTATTGTCAAATTATTTTATGAAATTTTTTATATAAAAATATCTAGAAAAATATTTTTCACTATTTATTTAAAATTTTGTTTTCACCCAAATAAATTTATTTTCAATTCATCACGTTTTTCATTTTTTTACATACCAACCATCAAAATGTACAAATATGATAAAGATTTTGTTGGATTTCTTTATATATTATATTTGATTCTGCTTATCCTTAACTTAAAAGCTCCTCTCTTCTTCTTCTTCTTTTCTATATTAAAACTTAGAAAAATGATTCGGACCTCCTCCAGGGGTGACCCCCACAACTCCCTCTGGCCTTTGATTGGCTAGATTTTTTTTTTCTTCTCCTCCTGTGTGTCATGGGGGTGGTGGGAGTTGGTAATTGAGGGGGTTTGAATCACAACTATAAAACTTATTAAGAACTTTTCACTAGGGAATGGCTTTTTTTTGGTTTATTTTCATTTTTAGTGAATTTTTAAAATAAAAAATTTTTTAAAAAACTTTAGGTTTCTAGATTCCCCTCCACAAGACAAATCAAAATATTAACTAAACCAAAATAAATAATCTTTTTTAACTTATTTTCATCTTTAGTGATTTTTAAAAAAATTTGTTAAAAAAATATACATTTTAGATTTGTCTATACAAAATGGACCAAAAAAGTAATAAATAATTTTGAAAAACTCACTAAAGACAAAAAAAAAATTAACAAAATATGTGACCTTTTTTTTGGAAGGAGGAATAATAATGATACATCCCTCTAAAATTAGAACTCTAATTGAACTCTAATGAAGTGAAAAATTAATAAATAAATAAATAAATAAGATCAAAATATCACATTATAAATAACTCTATATATATATTAAAATTATTAAAATTGACAAATTAGAGCTGCAAAGTATTATTGGGGCCAAAATAGCACTCTCAGAATCTGGCAGATAAAGCAGCTTTTTTGTTTTTTTTATTTATTTATTATTGAATGAAACATCACCAGCTCAAAAGCCAGATAAAAAATATAAAAAAAAACAAAACAAAAAAAACAAACAATGGACATGTGGCAAAACAAATTCGAATACACGTAACTAATGAAAATACAATTCATATACGCACCACACACACAATTATTTGTTTTATTATTAGTTTGGTTGTTAATGATATCTATCATATTCATGAAAGCTAAGAAGGCGACCGACTATTCACGACAGATTAATTCTATATTAGTAAAATATCTCCGTCATATTCTACATGAGAATCTCTCTCTTATAAAGTAAAGATAGATGATAATATTAGAATTATTAGATTGATTTAAATTTTTTAAGAATGATACACATTAAGGATAAGAAAATAAATAGGAGTTTTTAATTTAAAATCCTTCATATTAAGATTTTATAAGACAAAAAATATATAACATTTTCATAATAGTTGAAATCTCTTAACATTAGAAATTTCAGTGCAGAAATTTGTCTTTACAGAGAAATTTCAACTCGTCACAAATAAATTCATCATAAAATTTCTCTGTGACAAGCTAAAATTTCTCTAATAATATAATTGAGAGACATTAACTAATAAAAAAAATATATTGAACATCTCCTGCTATCAAGGGTTTGAGAGGAATATTTCATTACTTTTTTCAAATAAACAGTTCGTATTATCAAATCAAGATTCATAGTGAGCCCTATAAATTTGAATATGATAGTCAAGTTTATATTTAAATTTGAGAGAAGCCTAATTCAACAACTATAATTTTTATAATTTTTTTTATAATTTTAAAAATCATATAATTATGAATAATTGTATTTTTATGCAAAAAGTGTTTTTTAAATATTTTTTTAGAAAGAAATTAATGTGACAACCCAAAATTAGCTATATACAACTGTGCAAAACATTTGGGGATTTTTAATAACACGAATGCTGTAAATTAAGGTCAAGTTTGGCATATATAAAATAATTTATCTTTTTATCTTTTTTTTATTGCATCACTTCTCTACTTTTCTGAATATCTTTTAGTAAAAAGATAAAAAATGCACTTATTTAGGTCATCCCAAAAACCCCTAAGGGGGAAAGATTACTCAGATATTATCTAAAATTTGAAATCAATGATTAAGCTTTGTTTGGCAAAAGAAGTTGGTACTAAAAAAACACAAAAGATGAAATAAGTTAAGTAAATTAATAAGTCAAAATATCACATTCAAATCATAAGTATTTTACTTTTTCTCTCACAAAAAAAAAAAAAAAAAAAAAAACAACTCAAATGAATATTTTAATTCCAAATTAAAAAAATCTAAACTCAAAAAAGTCAATTACAAAAAAGTCAATTAAAAAAATCCTAACCAAAGAACAACATACTTAAATTTTGGGCCCCACAATACAAAACTTAAATGTACACTATATACAGATAAAAAAAAAAAAAAAATTCGTAGTATAGTTTTGAAAACTTTTTTTTGGCTATTAAACTTTTCCTTTTAATAACTGGGTCTAGGTCCGTTTATTTTCAAGGATAAAATAGAGAGAATTGATAGTAAATGGATTAAATAAAATTATGTTTATTTTGATAGTAATTGTTAATGTGAGGATTGTTAAATTATTATTCTATAAAAGAAATATAAAATATTAAAACAAATAAAATTATGATTTTTACTTAACAAAAAATACAAAAACTAACCCAAGAGTGTTTAGCAACTTTGTAAAGGCTTGGGTGTTAAGACACTAGGTCTCAAGTTCAACACCCCTTGGGCCAATCTCTTAAGCGTAGCACAGTTGGTTAGAAGGTTAGCCTCAAATTGTTACTACCACATCACTTGGTGTTGGTCCAATGCTTCCTTGCTGTGCGAGTCCTGACTTAAGTGAAATTTGCCTTGGGAGATCGGGGCAAATTTCCAGGTTATAGTCTTCTTACTCGGAACCGAACAACAGAACACCTTGGTAATTTCTGTAAGAGGCGCTACCTTAAACTTGCGGAAGAGTGAAAGGATTTTCTAGTAACAAAAAATAAATAAATAAAAATACAAAAATACAAAAACATTAACATTAAACATTAATGTTTAAAAAAATACCCAACATGCAGATAAAAAAATAATAAATAAAATAAATAAAAAACCCTAATCCCATGGTACTAATTTCCTAACACCATTTTATCCATCTCAATCTCAACACCAAGGCCCATTCTAATCTTATGGGATTATGAATCCCCTCTTCATCTCCCAAAACAAACACAACATATGGTGAGTCCTACCTCCATCTCAATCACAATCTCACCCCTATTTCTCAAAACATACTAGGCCTAGTGGAGTACTAAAAAAACCCCAAAGATACCATCAATTTTTATAAAAGAAAACTTTATTGAGACTTTTGTTATTTAGTCTTCGTTTGGTATTAACTTTTTTAGCTGATTTTTTTGTGTTAAGATTTTTTTAACTTTGTTTGATTTGGCTTTTTTAACTTTTATGAGAAAAAAAATATAATGATTATGATTTAAATGTAACATTTTATCTTATTAACTTATATAACTAATTTTGTCTTTTTATATTTTTTAGCCAAAAATCTAAAGCTAAACGTAGCTTTATTCAACTGCTCACAAGGAAGGAAACAAATTTTAAAACCACACAAATTAAAAGAACCAATTACGTAATGAGATTATCATGCTACTTTTTCCAAAATGAAAATGTTTTGTAGAAAGGTAATACTAGGGAAATTAAATTTTCTACTAAAAAAAATAGATAAATATGGTGTGGGTTCATACCTTATACCATTGTGAGACATTTGATCATTTAGTTGATAGAAAATTTAAGACCTATAATAGTTTCTTGGGTAAATTACATTAACACCCCTTGAGATTTATGTTTATTACAGTTCTCCTCTCACCTTTTGAAAATTACATCTCTCCCTTGAGGTTTAAAGTTTCATTACAGATTTCCCCTCAGCAATTTAATTTTTTTAAATGCCAATTTTGCCCTCACTAGGTAAATTACATTGACACTCCTCACATTTTAGAAATTACAATCCCCTCCCTAAGGTTTAAAGTAACATTACCAATTGCCCCCTCGGTTAGTATTAGTTGGAAAAAAAAAATTCATTGAAAAAAAAATTTGTTAGTAAAATTTTTAAATTTCTGTTTAAAAACCAATATAAATTCATTTTTTGAATTTACATTTTTTTCTTTAAATTTACAAATTGTGACAATCATTTATAAACCAAAAAAATTATTAAACAAGTTTTTATGACAGTTTTTAAATTTTTTTAATTATAAATTAAAAATTAAAAACAAAATGGTTACCAAACAGGTTTCAGATGGTAAAAATGTCGTAAAATTAACAAATAATTAAATAGGTTACCAACGTAAGAAATGACTTATCAAAATATTCTTCGGCTATGTATGGTTTGATTTTTAAAAAAAATTTTTAAAAATTAAAAATTAATCTGGTTAAGAAATAAAAAAGAAAAAATAATTATCATTTTTATGTAATTTTTATCTTTCGAGTGGTTAGAAATAATTTTTTTACAAATTAAATTGAACCAGCCATACGTATGTATATAACCTGCCCAAAAGTTAAACTGATAATTATTTTTTACCCTTAAATGATAATTATATTTTTTTTTATATTTCTTAACCAAATTAATTTTTAATTTTTTTAAAAAAAATCTAAAAATCAAACCATACATAGCCTAAGAATCTTTTAATAAGTCATTTCTTACTTTGATAACTTATTTAATTATTTGTTAATTTTACGACATTTTTACAATCTGAGACCTGTTTGGTAACCATTTCGTTTTCAGTTTTCAATTTATATTTACAATTTTTTTTTAAAATGTCATAAAAACTTATTTTATAATTTTTTTGGTTTATAAATGGTTGTCTCAGTTTGTAAATTTGAGAGAGAAAAATATAAATTCAAAAAATGAGTTTACGTTGGTTCTTAAACAAAAATTTAAAAATTTTACTAACAATTTTTTTTCAATTAATTTTTTTTCCAATTAATTTTTTTTAATTAATTTTTTTTTCCAACTAATACTAATCGATGGGGCAATTGGTAATGTTACTTTAAACCTTAATGAGAGGATTGTAATTTTTAAAATGTAAGGGGTGTCAATGTAATTTACCTAATGAGAGCAAAATTGGTATTTAAAAAAATTAAATTGCTGAGAGGGAAAATTTGTAATGAAACTTTAAACCTCATGGGAGAGATTTAATTTTCAAAAGGTGAGAGGAGAACTGTAATAAACAAAAACCTCAAGGGGGTGTCAGTGTAATTTACCCTCGTTTCTTTTGTAGAAAATTATGTTAGTGAATGCTTTTGTTTTTTCTTGTGATAGTACTATTAATGTGTCTAAATTTTGATCAACGATGCGAGGGATACTAACAATCTTACTAACACACTCACAAGTTTTGATAAGATCAACCATCCTTAGGTATGGGACCCGCATCAACTTATGAGTGTGTTAGTAGGATTGTTAGTAAAATTATTAGTATCCCTAACATTTTTCAGTTTTGATTTACATATAATTTGACAAATTTAAATTTCTTCTATCAATTTGACATTACATATGTTGGATCTGGATGCACAGCAAGCACTGTTGTATTGCTTTATGGGCTCATTTCGTGGTCTGATTTGATAATTCGAACCGTTCATATTTTTAAATACATCAAGTAGAACCGTTCACATATTTGTAAAAAATCAAGTTAATCGGATATTATCAACCCTTTCATCTATTTACATTTGTATTCATTTTAATAACTTAAATCACAATGTCATTTATTTTTATAAATCCAAATGTGTATAGATGAAAGGGTTAACAATATCCGATTAACTTGATTTTTTGTAAGTATGTTCTACTTAATATATTTTAAAATGTCAACGACTCTGATTATTAAATCGGACCCCCAAATGAGTCCATAAAATAACATTGCACTATTAGTCGTATAGCAGGCACCCTAGATCCACATATGTTTTATGTCAAAACTAGTTTTGTTAGGTGAAGTAAAATTAACAATATACGGCATTTAATGACTCCATTAAATAAATAGCAATGTTAGGTATCATGAAAAATCTTTCATGAAAATAATCATGAAAGTTTTGTGACCCTTAGATTACACTTCGAATAAAGCACCACACAATAATCAAGGTAATCCAAGGATAATAAATTTTTCATGATCATTTTCATAAAAAAAATTTCATAATCCCTAACTTTCCCCTTAAATAAAATATGTCACCCTAATTAGATTGCATGTATTTATTGAGACAATATTAAAATATATTATTATAAGGTGACCCAATAAAAATAATATATGTCACCCTATTTTAATATTATTATTTTAAAATATTAAAATATTAAAAATAATATATATATTTTTTGAGAAAAAAATATAATAAATAATATTGTAAGGTGACCCAATGTGTGATTGTCAAATTTCCATTTGCATTAAGTATTACCTTAATGACTCCTAATTTGACTCGTCTTGTGTGTAATACTATACATGAACCAATCACCATAGCCATGGATTGATGTTAACCTTCTAAAATTATTGATAAATAATTAACCCACTAAGATGAGTATGGACTACGTCAGGTTGACTAATAATTAACCCACTAAGATGGAGTATGGACTGCGTCAGGTTGACTAGATGGAGCAAGTCTCTTTTCTTTATGATTTATGACTGACGCCCCCCAGACCCCCTGCACTTTCCCCCACGAATTTGGATCCTCTCCTTGAGCTCGGTCCTTGAGGGCCTTCGGGTCCACCTTGAGGCCCGATTTTGATAATCTGAACCGTTCATATTTTAATATTTACTCAGTATAACATACCTGTAAAAAATCAAGTTGATCGGATATCAGAAAGTATGTGTTCGAAAAACTGTTTATTAAAAAATAGTTTGTAGTCCCAGTTTTTCGAACACATACTTTCTGATATCCGATCAACTTGATTTTTTACAGGTATATTATACTGAGTAAATATTAAAATATGAACGGTTCAAATTATTAAAATCGGGCCTCAAAGTGAATCCGAAGGCCTTCAAGTACCGAGCTCAAAGACCAAGCTCAAGAGGAGGATCCAGATTCCTTCCCCACCCCCACGGGTGGGTGATTGAAAAAAAAATAATAATAATAAATAAAAAATAATAAAAATTGACCAATGAAATATCAGTGGAGGTAGTGAAGGTGACCCCACTGAGAGTCCCTAACATAATTGATGATTTATTTGGGCAAATTACATCACCACTTTTTATAATTTATTTTTTCGTGTCAATTTAAAATTTATAGTTCAAATTGTATCAATTCTATTTCTTAAAGTTTTCACATTGTGTAAATCTTTTAAAAATTAGATTGAAATGAAGAATAAACTAGTTCACATATTCTTGTAATTTTTGATACTATTAATTAAACTAAATTGATATAATATAAGAAATTAAAGAATAAAAGTGATACCATTAGAACTATAGAATTTTAATTGATACAAAAAAAAAAAAGGAGAAAATTTCATTTTTAGCCTTATACTTTGCCTTGATTATCAATTACATCCCCAGGTTTCAAATAATTTCAATTTTACCCTTAAAATTTTTGAAATCATATCAATTTTGCCCCTACCGTCACATTTGAAATGAAAAAAGTTTAAAAAATTACATTTTGGTCCCAAATTTCAAAAAAAATATGTAAACTCACCATGTCTTCCTCTCTCTCATCATTCCCTGAATTATCAAAAATCCTCCGCTACCCTTCTCCTCCCTCATTCATCGTTATCTTCCCACCACCACCGTCACCATCACCATCACCATCACTATCACTAAGAAGCCCTTTAAAATTAAGAACTAGGTTGCATTTGCATGTAACATTCAACTCATTTTCCATGAAAACTCCCAAAATCATGCCTTCAACTCATAAGCTATGGTTATGGAAAACTAAGAATTGGGTTGCATTTGAACCTGAACATACCAGCGCCGGTAGTGACTAAGCCTAAGACTAGTATGTTGCCTTCTAACTCTCCATTGATGCAACAATCTAATAAGAGTATAGCACACCCCAAAGATAGGAAACACCAATAAACAACAACCAATATCAACACATTAGACACCGGGTCCGGTTAACCAGTCGGACGTCCACCAAGCACCACCAGCACCACAAACCAATCTACAACAATTCCACATAGCCTCGATGGCGACATAGACCTGCCGGACTAGACCACATGAAACCCACTCCAAAAAACAGAGCCATTCTAAAAAGCATGACTTCCTCTCTTAAGAAAACCCATTAAAACATCTGCCCCTCAATGAAGTTCTTCATCTAGTATCCATTTACGTAGCATATCTGTAGAAACCACCAAGCTTTCTATCACTCCATAGAGCCACACAACTAGTTGGGAAGATAAACAAGGACATCCAGATTACAATCACAATAACTAACCAAGATACATAGATATTTTACTCTATCTCACTGCAAAATGGGTAAAAAAACTAACCATTCACCATGTAACTCTGGATGGGGGAAGTTGCTCATACTTTTTTCCCCCAAAACAAACTCAACCTTCTTCTAAACATTGCAAAGAAGCCTATCCATGTAGTGTTGGCCAAGGTAGTTGGCACTGTCGAGCCGATTGGGTTTTAGGATTCTGACCTCAACATGCAACACTTGCCGTTCTAGGTTCGAATCATCCAAGGTGTAGACATAAGAAGTGTCGTTGTTCCATTTAAGGTCGTTGGTGAGCTTATTGCCAAGTTGGTTTTGGATGATATTGAAATTACGGCCATTAGGTCAGTTGTATCAAAGGTCTGTCTTCTGGAGTGTTCTACTGCAGTTCATGAAGAGTAAGGAGTGGAATTGGCGAGGCCATGGTGTTGGAATTGGGTCTGTGGGTTCTGATAATGATGCAATTGAGAAGAAGATAAAATGAAAGGGAAATAAGAGGGAGAATATGAGTAGGAGGATGAGGAGGAGAGAGAAGTAGGAAGGTAGGTTTGGTTTCATTTGCCATTTGAGCTCGGTGGATGACAAAAGAGGGCCACACATTTGCACTGAATACATCAAACAACACCAAAATTTGAAACCCATAAAAATAAAAAAACAAGTACTCAAAAAAAATATGTCTCCTTCATGGGTTTTGAAGTGGAAGGTTTGTTTGTTTCTTGAGAAATTTAATTGGTTTGGGGGATTTTTGAGAGAGGAAAGAAAAGTATAGGAAGATAAAGGTAGACAGAAGAGAGTAGAGGTGAGCAGCGAATATACCGATCCACCTAAACCGACTAAGACGAACTGATCTGCCGTATTTTGGATGGATGTGTGATGACGAGTAAACGGTTGCGGATTGATTTTTTCCAATCCGCTTAGTTTTGGACGAATGACAGATTTGAGATTTCTTTGGCCGCAATTGAACCGCCAAACCGCGAGCACCCTTAGTAATTTGTAAGACTTTGTATTTTCAATGTGTTTAGATATTCTATTTGTGTTTTCAATTGAAAAAGAGTTTTCAACTTGAATATATTTTTTTAATTGAAAAAAATAGTGGTATTATTTATCTATATTTTTTGGTTTTTAAATTTAACTATAAAAATAATAAATAAATAAGATGATAAATGCTGGTTGATTTTTATTTTCAAAAACAGATATAGATGTAATAATACAGAGACATACAATCTCTACTACTGCTCTGTTCACATATTTTAAAAATTATAGATTGTAATACTTTATATGGATGAGGCATGCTGTGATTGTAATATGTTGATGAGACATGCAGTGATTGTAATATTTTAAAGTTTCAAATTTTCTTTCTTTGGATGTGACATACAGTGATTATAATATTTTTTAAAGTCACTGACTGTAATACTCTTTTTTTTTTTTTTTTTTTGAGGAGGTGCACAAGTTGAATTATGTTCAAAATTTATAAAATTCTAAACCGTCAAACTGATTCATATCTATCGCCCAATCTGCTCAATCCACATCTCCCGGATTGGCGAACAAATGCGGATTAATTTTCTCAAAGCTGCCAATCTAGTGGCCGTAACTGACCCACACCCACCCCTACAAAATAGTGGCCATTATGAAAATTTTGAAAATTCTAAGGAATTTAAAAACAAAGCTGTAGATGTGAACCTCATGAGCAGATTCAGAGTTGTTGGAGTAATATTAGAGTGAAATTTTTTTGAAAACCCTAGCTCTAGGTTAAAGAGAAGAGAAAAAGAGGAGAGAGAGTGAATTTGGGTAAGGAAGGGCGAGTTTGCATCTTTCTTTTGAAATTTGAGGCCAAAATATAATTTTTTAAAATTTTTTTTTTCGTTTCAAATGTGATAGCAATGGCAAAATTAATACGATTTCAAAAATTTTAAGGGTAAAATTAAAATTATTCGAAGCCTGAAAATGTAAATAATAATCGAGACAAAATATAAGAATAAAAATAAAATTTTCTCGAAAAATAAACAAATTATATGCATAATTTACGCTAATAATTTTTATTTTTTGAGAGCTAACTTGTCCCACACTAGAGGAACTCTCTAGAATTCTGGTTCGGCATATGACCAAACAACTGGATTGGAACGGAAGAGGTAAGGATGAGAACGACTTGGACTTTCGAGCTCTTCATTAGTCTTTGTATATATATTATATTTTAGGACATTTACGCATAAACTTTAATTTATAAATTTATATTTTATTAAGTGTTAATTAAAATTTTTTAGATTTTTAAATCTCATTAAAATTTTAATAATTGAAATTATCCTTGAAACAATAATTGTTCATTATTTATGATTATCTATAAAGGAAGATATTTATTTTGATTTTTAAAGCACGTACTTTCAAATTGAAAAAATAAAAAATAAAAATTATGTGCAAAAAAAAACAAAAAATTGAATTATTTTTTTGTACACAACTAAAAATTTTGTATTTATAAAGAAACATGATGATGGAACATTGATATGCAAATTTGAAAACAAAAAAAATGAAAAAATTGATAATATTCTTGATTTTATTGGCTAGTTAAATCAAACTAATAAGTAGAAGGACAAAAACATTTAGGCATAGTTTGGGAAGTTGGTTTTGGTGGATTAGGGGCTAAATTAGCTACAAAAAAACAAAATAGGCTATTTTAGTCACAAAAAACAAAACATCAAATCCAACTCATAATCATTACACTCCTCTCTCACAAAAAAAGTCTAAGCTCTTCCCAAACCAGGCTTTTTAGCCCCAGGCTAAAATAGCCAAAAAGCCAACCCACTTCCCAAACGGAGGCTTAATCTCATGCCCTTTTTTTCCTTAGTTAGTGAAACAATTATCTGGAATATTATAAAAAATGTTCTTAGTTTTAAAAATTAGAAAAAATTAATAATATTCGTAATTTTATTAAATAGTATTTATTAATTCAAAAAAATTTAGATAAAACCTAAACTATCATAAATTTGTAAATAAGATTTTTAAATAGTTAACTCATTATTTTATGGTAATTTTATATTTAAGTGCAATACTAATTAAATTATATATTATGTGGCAGAGCATTAAAATGTTGAATTTGTACTTAATCCATTATTCCTAGATCCCATCTAATGATAATTTATTTATTTATTATTATTTTAGGTAAATTACAAATACAATTCATGAGATTTACTTACAGATTGTCCCATGTGATTTGAAAAATTACAAATATCCCTTGTCAGAATTTTTTATGTAATAGAATTAACTAAAAAAATGAGATTCATAATTGTTTTCCTATATAATAATAAAATTACTTAAATTATTAATTACAACATATTTATAACATTATTAAACACTATTAATTGACTTGATAATTTATTAATAAAAATAAAAATTTGTTATAAAATTAGAAACCTCATGGAATGAAATTTAATTTACAGAACCACATGAGACAATTCATATTTTAATCAAATATCAAGAGGGCATTTATAATTTACTTTATTATTTTTTATAGGAGCACAAGTGCAATTATTTTTTGAAATATTTAGTCTACCATTTCTTTCTAACTTTTAATAATAAAAAATATCTATAATATTATTTTTTATAATCTAAAATCTCTCACCTACACTTATATATTACACCCACCCTCTTATTTTCTCCCCTCTCTCTCCGGTGTTTTCATATTGGCCTTCCATTAAATATTTCTTCAATAACATTCAAGTCATAAACCCAGTCCGATTCCGAACCATAAAATTATATATTCATTCAAATCATAAAATTATTTCTGCTCTTTTAAAAAATAAAATTATATAAAAATAATGTGTTTCATTTTTTTCATCAATTTAATTTTTAGTTTCTTAGAAAAAAAAATTGAAAATAGATTATGAAAACCAAACAAAACATAACTTCATACCAAGAAAATTCTAATATTATTCGTTAAAAAAAAAAAGTCATTGCATTTCAAACAACATATAAATTAACTAATATAAAATAAGTTGTATGACAATTTTGTTCTTGAAATTAACCATTTGCAAATATAATATTTTTTATTTTTCTTATTTGAAATAAGACTCAAAATTTAGAATCAAATATATCACAATTAAAAAGTTATATATTAAAGTGACACAAATTTCAAAATTCAAGAACTGTTAGTATAATTCACCTAAAAAAATATCAGTAATGCTCCGGAGCTCTAAAAAAAGAGCACTAAAATAGCACTAATTTGTCTTTTTCTCCACTTTTTTTTGTCTTCTACTTCACTGTTTTTTTTTTTTTTTAATGGGTGACAGCTCATTAGAGCTGTCCTTTTTCAGCTCTAATTAGAGCTCCGGGACATTTTCCAAAAAATATATTTTAAAAGGATGGGCCGGCCTGACTGATCATCGAGAAAGTTGTTATTTTCCTCAGCATAATAATGTTTTTTTTTGAATTTTTTTTATTAGCATGTTTTTTTAAATTTGGAGGCCTACCCATTGACCTGAATTAATTTATTTGGTCAATAAAGACCTAAAGAGCAAGTATATGACCCATAATTTTTTTTTTTTTTTTTAAAAAGTATACAAAATGCAGACAATAATTTATTCATTTTTTATGAGGCTTTATATACCCTACCAATAAATGGAATGAATATGAAGCATTTGTTTGTATACCCTACCAATAAATGGAATGAATATGATGCATTTGTTTTGTAAACTCAAATTTGGTTAAAGTCCTTCTTCTTTTTCTTTCTTTTATATATATATATATGTTTGTGGCGTGATTTTTTTTTAAAGTCTTTCCAAGCACAGTGGTCTACTTCAAGGAGTTTGCATGGAAGATGACTTTGATTGGGAACCTCAACTTATTACTTTTTTTTCAAAGTATTAGTCATTTTTAGAGAATTTAATCTTTTTAATAATATAATTAGTACATTTTGAAAATATTAACTTTTCAAAATTATTTTTTTATTTAAAATTAGTACAGTATTTTTTTTTAGAACATCAATTGTTATGATTATACTTCCTACGTATATTAATGTTAATAATTTTTTTTAAAAAATAACAAAATAAGATATTTATATTATTTTAATCCTTAATTTTTTTTAAAATTAATATTTTAAAATAATAAAAAATAAAATAAAAGATTAATAATTTTAAAACGGCGAGAGTAATCAAAGAAGAGGACTTGTGGATCCCTTGTTTTTAGTACAAATCTCTCAAACCAAAAAATAATCTTCCAAAGACGTTGGACAGACATTAAAGTTAAAATAAAAATTTTATTTATGCAGAGCAAAAGAGTACCAAAAAAAAAAAAAAAAAAAAAAAAAAAAAAAGTATATCCCAATCCCATCAATTGATATTAAGGCAGATCACCATATATATTAAAAAAAAAAAAATTTGAGGCAGCGCAAGACAAACTTTCATTAAAATAAGAGAACACAATAAGGATACACTAAGAGATTATTTGGGGTTTCTTAAATAAATGTATTTTTTGTTTTTTTAGATTAAAAAATTGAGGAAAAAAATATGGATGTTTGGGTTAATTTTTTGATTTTTTATGAAAAAATGTGTATTAAAAAATTGTATAAATTAGTGTGTAGGAAAAAATTAGGATTGAGAGTTGTGAAGCCGTAATTTTTGATTTTTGGTGAATAGTGATAACTTTTTAATTTTTTGAATAACTTTTTAACTTTTTGACAACTTACTAAACTTGGCCTAAAAATAAAAAGGTGGGACACAAATTTAGACTTGTGGATTCCATGTCTCAACCTTTTCTTTCCTTTGAAGACTTTTAACAAACATTTTAGCTTTCCTTTGGAATATGAATTGAATTTTTAACTTTTAGGGTGGGTTTGGGAGATGGGTTGGCTTTTTAGCTTTTTGACTTTTTTGACTATTTTAGCCTGGGCTTAAAAGCTTGGTTTGGGAAGGGCTTTTTGACTTTTTGACTTTTTTGAGTTTTTTTGTGAGAGAAGAGTGTAATGATTATGGGTTGGATGTGATGTTTTGTTTTTCTTGGGCTAAAATAGCATGTTTTGTCTTTTGTGGCTATTTTAGCCCCAACCCACTACCCAAACGGGCTAAATATTTTAGTTTGGAGTTAAAAAGTCTAGTTTAAGATAGATTTTTTTTTAATTTTTTAAACTTTTGTGAGAGAAAAAATAAAATAATAATGGTTTGAATGTGATATTTTATCTTATTGAGTTAAAAAACATATTTTGTCTTTTTGTGATTATTTTAACTCAAGAAGAGGATGCCAAACATAGCCTTAGGCTTGTTTGGTTTATGAATTTAAGTAAAGATTTAAAAAAGAAAAGAAAAAAATAAATGAAATATAAATACATTCCATTTATGTTTCATCCACCTTTTTATTTTCTTTTCTAAATCTTTACCTAAATTTATGAATCAACCATATTATTAAGGATTTGAAAATGAAAAATAAAAAGGTGGCACACATTTTTTTTTCCTTCAAATCTGACTCAAATCTATGAACCAAATATAATGTTAGAGTATGAATTTCTCAATAAAAAAATTTTATTGTTCAATCAAAAAATAATGAACCTAAAAATATATGATTCCTTACAAAAATTAAAAAAAAACCTTCCATAAATTTAAAAATAATATAAAATATATAATTTCAATAAGTTAAACCATACAAAAAAAAAAAAAAAACTAGATCCCACAAATTAAAAACTTATTTGATCAATACTCTTCTTCGACAGAGGCTGCTACTTTTCTTCGGGGATGATTTTTCTTTTTCTTCGGTGATGATTATTCCACTTTCAATGGACTAAAATGAGTTAAGGGGTTTCGGCGCTTTTTTTTTTTTAAAATTTTAAATTTTTAAATTTTTTTTTTATCTTCTTTCATTTTTATTTTTTTCCTTTTTCCAAAAGTATCTTTCTACCACGTGAGAGGGAAGTGCGAGTTGTTTAGTAGTGGGACCTACTGTTTTTAGATGGCACTCTAATTATTTATTCGGTCATTTTCTTGGGCAGGTAACATTACTGTTTTATTAAATTAATTTCAACAAATAATGATTGCGTTTATCAATTGAGTTATGCTAATGAACAAATAAATTACTAATTTTTTTTTATTAAACTTTTTATATAAGTGTAGGATTTACACACATATAATTTGTATAAATTTCATATTCATATAAAAAGATTGATAAAAAATTTGATAATTTATTTTAAGTCTGCAACATTTTCCTTATCAATTTGTTTCTCTTTTTGATGAAAATGTACTATGGCCTTTGCCTCCATTGAAACTAGCATATCACCCGTGCTATGCACGGGATAATTATAGATATTTATATTTATTTTAGATTTTTTTAAATATATATGTTATGTTTTTTAAGATTTTTTTTAAAAATAATTTAACAATCTTATCACTAGCCATAGTGTATGGGAGAAGTTGAAAATAGTACTGCAGTAACTATACACGGATTGTATCTATAATTATTTGTAAAAAGGGATTTTAAATGCTGATCAGAAAATTTTGATCAAATTAATAAATGCAGGCATGTGAAAAGACATGTGAATTGAAAAAAGTTAATAAATGCTGATCAAGGGATTTTGACCAAATCAATAAATGCTGAGTTTTTTTTCTAACTAAAAAATAAAAAATAAAAAATTTAGAAAATTCAGATTGGGATATTAAAACTCCCATAGGCCTTGGAGTTAAAAATCCCTTTTTGGTTAATATATAGTATAGATAGCCTATCACCTGTGCTATGCACATGATAATTATACACATTTATATTTGTTTTAATTTTTTTTAATATATAAATTATGTTTTTTAAGATTTTTTATAAAAATAATTTAACAATTTTATCACTAACCATAATCTACAGGAGAAATTAAAAAGGCTACTTATGCACGGGCTGTATCTATAAATTATTTGTATGAGAGGATTTTAAATGCTAATTAAGGATTTTGACCAAATCAATAAATGTAGGCATGTGGATTGGAAAAAGTTAATAAGTGATGATCAGGGAATTTCGGCCAAATCAATAAATGTTGAGGTTTTTTTTTTTTTTTTTTAAATAAAAAATTTAGAAAATTAAGATTGAGAGATTGAAGCTCCCACAAGATTTGGGGTTTAGAAATCCCTTTTTTCCTTAATATATTTACAATTAACTAAATATGTGAATTGCGATTTTTAAATGTCTTTTTTTTTTTTTTTTAAATGTCTTCTTTTTTTCCTTTTTTATATTATATTAAAGTTTAATATTTTGATAATAATCATATGTGTTGAACTTTTTAAGGAATTAAATGTCTTCTTTTTTTATTATATTATATTAAAATTTAATATTTTGATAATAATTATATGTGTTAGACTTTTCAAGAAATTTTGTTTTCTGCTTGTTCTTAATGCATTAATATTTTGATAATAATCATATATGTTGAGACTTTTCAAGGAATTCATACGTGTTGGATTTCAAAGAATTTTTTTTATGCTTGTTTTTAATGCATTAAAGTGTTATTACGAGGGTAAGACTTGGGGGTTGGGAGAAATTAATAAATGCTAAGTTTTTTTTTTTTAAATAAAAAAAATCAGGAAATTTAGATTAAGAGATTGCAGCTCCCACAAGTCTTGGGGTTAAAATCCCATTTTGCTTAATATATAGTATAGATACGGTGGTGCTATATGTACCAATTAGTGTACTAACTGGTAGACTAACACCATTTATGACATTATTATTGATCATACTCATTAATCACATCACAAATATCAAAAACTTCTTAAATTATATCACATCATCAATTAATACACTAGTTAATATATTAATTAGTGCATATAACATTATTCATTAAAATAATACTTTCATCAAGAAAAGAAAAGAGTCTTTTTAATAAGTGTATCGGACATAAGAAAATAAAATAAAAAACTCACTTTTATAACTTCAAAACAGTAGGTTTTGATTTTAAATTTTATTTATTTATTATTTTTAAATCATTTTTATACAAATTTTAAATATTAAATATGCTCTTTAGGCACTTGTTATGATTTGTCTTAAAAAAATATATATTTATAAAATTTGTATAGCTTATTCATAATAAGAAGGTGTTTGTGCAAAAAAAATATTTAAAAATATATATTTTTTTGACTAAAACATAAGTTTTCGTTAAAATTAGGATGTTTTGGGTGATTTGTGAGCGCACTAAGACAATAATACCAAAGTTGATGAAAACGTACTTAGAAAAATCTGACTTCTAAAAATATGAGGTTATATGAGAATCAAAAGGATAAAAGACTTCTTGGTTCTTATTTTGCCTCAATTAAGAAGATTTAAATTTTTCATAAAATTTTTAATGTCAAAAAGAGAGATAAGTAAAAGGAAATGAATACCAAAATACATATTTTTATAAATTCATTGGATTGAACATATAAAAAATATAAAAATAAGTTTGAAAACATAAAATTGAGTTACAAAATGAATATAAACACAATTTAAGTCTCAAAACAATGCATATGAAGGTCAAAAAAATTATTAATTTGACAAGTACGTCATGGAAACTAAGGAACTAAAGCTAAATCTATAGCAAAGATATTTTTCAAGTCTACTCCTAAATTGAATTAGGGTTAAACTAAGGATAAATAACGCTGAGTTATATACCAAGTTGTGATGAATGTTGAATTGATTGGAGTTTGCTCCATTTTTTCAATTCTTGTATTTATGGAGCCTCCTGAAAATCGTGGCTACCTCTTGAAAATCAACAACAGCCTCCTGAGAATCTCTCATGATCTTCGAAAAGTGAGGTGTTGAATTGCCTCCTACAATGACACTTGTTCCAACCTCCTCCTTCTCCTCAACAAGTGGTTGGGTATAAATAGGCTAAAGCAACCTATTTTAAGGCCAGGTTCTTGTTTGACAACATTAGTTTTTAGCCTAAAAGTTAAAAAGTTACTAAAAAAAATAAAAAAAGCCAACAACTTATATAAAAAAGTCAAAGATTTATTTTTCTCTCTAATTTTTGCATATCTTTTCTTAAAAAAATCAAAAATTCATCCCAAACATATTAGTTTTTTTTATATCATATTTTAACCAAAAAATCAAAAAATTATTAAAAGAAAATGTTTTTAAATGAGGCCTAAGTCACCAAATGGACATGTGAGACCATTTCTAACCGTTTACCAAATCTAACATCAAATTTAAATTTGATGAAAAATAGGTATTTTTTGTGCTCCAACGGTTGCACCAAAACAGTATCAAATTGAGAAAACATCAAACGTTTCACCAAACTGAGGATGACTTGCACCTTTCACCAACTCACTGTGCATAGCCGTTGAATTGGACCCACCAGACGACTAGCCAGACATCCGGGCAGATGTCCCACCAGATGATTGCTTTAAAGCAAAATTTTGTGACAATTTTACATTGGGGGTCGACTGGTCGACCACTAAGAGTAACATATGAAGCAATGATGAGAGCTTGCTCATGGAGAAAAAAAACCTTGTCCGGTCGACCGGCCGGTTGTCTCGCCGGACGTCCTTGCCTTTTGATGCAAGCTACAGTGCATCCGTTGGAACAACTCGTATCAGATTGAAAAAATCTTTATTTTTTTACTCAAATTTGATGAAAAAAATACTGAACCGTTGGAGATACTCTGATGACCGCTCATTAGGATGCCAAATCTAGTACAAATAGAAGGAAAATATATTAGTGATATTTTTTAAATGATAAGTCATTTAAATAGATCTTTTATTTTAAAGTGATAAAATCAAAATTTATTATATGTATTAATTTATGCAATAATTTTTTGTATAATTATCTTTAATTTGTAAAGTATTAAATTTTAAGGACATATAGTGACATTTTTAGTGATTTTTTAAATAAATTAAAAAAAAACTAATATGAATTTTAAATATTTTTAGCCTATTTTGAAACTGGTTAGTAAAAACCAATTTTTTTGAATTTTTTACTAGTTTTTATTTTTTTAATTTTTTTTAAAGCTTACATCACCTTTTCAAAACAAACATGGTATGAATTGAAATTTTTTTTGATAACTTTTTAACAATTGTGCTGCATACCCCCAGTGGGGGTCGCACCCCCAGTGAGGTGGCGGACTCCCACTGGCTTAACCCAAAAAAAAAAAAAAAAAATATTTTTTTTGGTCTAATCCCGGAATGACACCTCACTGGGGGTCGACCCCCAGTGGGGGTAGGAAGCATTATAGACTTTTTAAGCCTCCGTTTGGGAAGTGGGTTGGCTTTTTGGCTTTTTAGCTTTTTTGACTTTTTTAGCCTAGGCTAAAAAGCTTAGTTTGGGAAGGACTTTTTAGTTTTTTGACTTTTTTGATTTTTTTGTGAGAGAAGAGTATAATGATTATGAGTTGGATGTGATGTTTTATTTGTTGTGGGTAAAATAACCTATTTTATTTTTTGTGACTAAAATAACCAAAAAAATCCCGTTTAGCTCTCGCCAAAAATAGACCTAACGGATCATAATTGATCTCATTCACTCCAGAGATCTATAAATAGGAGATCGGCCTTGATAGACACGGCATTCCCACCAAACCAGGCTTCCAACTCTCTCTCTCTCTCTCTCTCTCTCTCTCTCTCTATCTATATATGTATATAACTCTGCTTCGAGCTTTGTAAGTCACACACAACAGTTCGCAGCAAACCAACACCATGAAGGTAAGTAGTAGTATTTTGGTAACAAAGAAGAAGTATAGAGTCTTGCAAGATATAAAAAAGCTAATTTGAATTTGTTTTTTTGCTTAAATTGCAGCAAAAGGTGGTTATTAAAGTCTCCATGAATGGACAGAAATCTCGCTCCAAAGCCCTCAAGAAAGTAGTTGGTGTTCAAGGTATATACATATATAACTATGACTTTGATCCCTCCAACTCGAACTCTCTGTTTTCATCTACAATTTCAAGAACTTTTTTGAGGGATTGTATACTTCTCAAAGTTTAGGGTGAGGGATAGTCTCTCTCTTTTTTATTATGCACAACCTTAAAAGGGTATTATATGTACTTTTAATTATGTTAATTTTTTTTTTTAATTATGATTAATTTTATGACTCCTGATATGTTTAAGTTATATCAGGTAGTATTTGATATAAAATTATACTATGGAAAATGTTTACATACCCCTTTCCCTTTCCAGAGCATACCTACCCCTTTCCCTTCCCTATTTTGGTTTGAATAACATATGGGGAAAATAACAATTCAGTTGAAAGTTCAAAAATGAATCCCACTTTGATGAAAAAGTTTATGAATTTTACAAAGTTATTCACAAATATGAAAATATATTTTTTTCTAATTGTTTTTGTGCAGGGGTAGACGCAGCAGCTTTACAGGGGCAGGACAAGATAGAGGTGACCGGAGAGAGTATGGACGTCATTGGGCTCACCACGTCGCTGAGGAAGAGCCTTGGGTTTGCCGAGCTGGTAAGCGTGACCCCGGTTGGGGAAAAAAAGGAAGGAGGCGGCGGAGGCGGCGGCGGGGGCGGGGGCGGTGGCAGTGACAGTAAGAAAAAAGAGATCGTGCCTATAGTTTGGCCACCTTATAATTACCCACCATATAGTGTGCCTGGGTACTATGTGTACCCAGTTAGGGAATATGACAACAATTGTTCCATCTTGTGAGTGTAAAGAACTGGAAAATCAAGAGAAAAAAAACAGAAGGTTTGAGAGCTTGGAGGTTTGATTATTCAGCTCTCTGTGTGGAACTGGATTGAAGAAATAATGAATCCATAATAGAACTACTTTGGCTGATCAAGGGCTTGTTGTCAAAGGACTTTTTTGTACATGTAAGAGAGGGAACATGATCTTAAGTTGATCATTCCCAGTGCTTGTAGCAGATCCAAGTAAATAAATAAATGGATTTCTAGTGCTTGTAGTACTTTGATTTTATAAGTTTTGATTTCAGGTATACGTTTTCAATTTGGGTTACAAAAATATGGCTAGCTAATGATCAAAAATCACAAAGAAAAAAGACAAAAACAGATATGTAAAGGCTAACCAATATTCATATAAGATAGTGAATTCAGGAGGAAGTAAGTTGTTTCAGATATTGGAAGTGTATAATTTGAAAGGATTGAAGAAAACTACATCTCAATACAAGTACAAAAATAGCACAAGGATCTTTATCTTGTGTCCCAACTCTCATACAATTGTGTCCCGAGATTCTCATATATTGAAATTTTGTTATTGAGATGGATGTCGAATGATCGTTTACCATACAGAAATATAAAAATTTTACTCGGTGCATGGAACCAATGGTCAAACGAAGGGAAAACTCTACAATACTTTTGTATCTTAAAATGATTACATACAAGGTTGACTTGAATATCTTCACAATTGTCTGTCAAAGAGAAGAAACCTCTCAGAAAATCAGGTTGGCAGCAGCATCTTCATCCTAGTCGTTCGATTCACATTTCACATACGAGACCATTGACTGCCTGTTTCTTAATCAAAATCACCAATCTTGGCACAAGTAATTAGTAAGATTTGCATAACAATTCTAACTCTTAAAAATGTTGAAAACTTTTTGTCTCAAGTATTTTGAACTGAACTTATCTGTTATCATCTCAAAAAACAAAAGAAAACTACCAAGTTTATGGATTATATATGTCATGAGTGAGTAGCGACAATAGTGTTAGGTTATGGGTAAAATAACATCAAGAGTAATTATTAGCAATAAAGAAAGATGAACCTGTTATAAATCATGATGAAAGTTAGGTCTGCATGACTCCTCTGATGCCAACCAGGAAGAGAGTCAAGATTTTTGACTTGCTTCTCAATTGGCATCCAGGGAGCCAGGCGGACCAATCCCTAACATTGGGATAAACATCATTTGATCTTCGTTTGTATCTCTCCTTTGGCTTCCAAACCCTACAAATGTAAAATATCAAGAATGATCGAGTCCTTAGTTCTTATTTAAATTTGATTAGGAACAGAGTAACACTAATTCTTTGACCCAACAGAGCAACACTATTTACTTAAGTTGTTGCCAGGGCCGGCCCTGGGGTAAGGCCAGTGAGGCCTGTGCCTAGGGCCCAAAAAATTAGACTAAAAAAAGGGCCCCGAAATTCATTATCTTGTAATATATCAAAAATTCAAAATGGCCCAATTTTGTTTAATTAATTTAGGTCATTTTAAAATGCCTCAAAAGTTTTATTTGGCCCAATTGATAAAAGGCTCAGTTAAAAAATATTTGTAAGTGTTAGTTGTTAGCCCAATTAAAAAAATAAAATATAAAATATATGTATATGTCTATGGGGCCAATTTTTTTTTTTCTTCTCTTTTTATGGCCCAATTATGTGTTTTTTAGTAGTTTTTTAAATATTTTACGCAATTTTATTTATTTATTTTGTAGATACATCTAATTTAGATACACTTAAAAACTATAATTTTTTTTTTTGAAAAAAACAAAAAAAGTTGCCAAATACAAAAAATATAAAAAAATACGAATTGCAAACTCAAATAATTATTTTTGAAAATTCAGGTGATTTTTATTTTTATTTTTATAAATATCTAAAAGGCTCCAAAAAATTGTTTCGCCTTAGGCCTCTGAAAACTCAGGACCGGCCCTGGTTGTTGCTTGCATTTAGCCGAAGCTAAACAGAATCGACATCCGGAAATTGATTACTTAGACATTTAAGAGTCCCATAATTCTGAAGCATTCGTGACAGACTTCACTTTGAGCTACATTTTCATAAGCCTATCTTATTAGTTTTCGGCACAGTGAGAATTGGTTGGGACAGAAAGAGAGAGTCATCACTAATTCTCAACATTAATTATACTTGCTTATAAATAAACCACCATTCTTCCCCTTTTAGACTTACGGATTCTTTGTCCTCAAATTCTTTTTTTTTATTTTTTATTTTGTCTCAGAATGTTCAGTTGTTGAACTATGTCTTGAGATTCTCAGATCTCAATATTAGTACATAATCTAACTGTTTTAAGATATAGAGATAGATTTGAAGATAACTAACTCTAAAGTAACTTGGCCTATCATTTGGGCTAAAGCTTAAAAAAAATAAAGAAAAAAAAGAAAAAAAAATAAAAATAAGTCAATTAAATTGGTTACTAACAACAAAGTCATAGGTTTGAATTTCAAGAATACATTAGTGGTTAAAAGTTTCATTATCCACTCGTCTTAAAACCCACCCTCGGGATTTTGAACCCATTAATTATCTGATATATAAGCCATAGTCAGAGTAGGAATGGCAACGGGGCAGGGCCCGATCCCCGATGGTGAAATTTTTCTTATTCCGACTCCGATTCTTGACGAAGAACCTGTTACCATCCCCGGCCCCGTCCCCTAACGGGGATCGGGTTCCCCCGACCCCGAAGAGTCCCCGGCCAAAAAAAAAAAAAAAAAAAAAAAGAGCTTCATTAACAAATTCAACAACAGATTCAACAACACAACAGAACAACAACGGATTTAACAACACAACACTCAGATTTAATAACAGATTCAACAAATTCAACAACAGATTCAACAACACAACACTCAGATTTTAATACCAAATGCCAAAAAAAAAAAAAAAAAAGAGCTTCAGATTTAATACTCATGAACAACAACTCAACAGATCTATTTGAGGATCATCAACAACACACCCAGATTCAACAACACACCCAGATCTGATCAACAACACACCCCGTGAGCGAGGAGTGACGCCGTGAGAGAGAGATGATGAGTGGTCGACGCTATCGCCGTGAGCATCGTAGCAGAGAGAGGGAGAGAGGCCGAGAGAAGAGAGGGAGGAGTGACGCCGTGAGGGAGGGAGAGAGGATGAGCGGCTGACGCCGACGCCGACGCCATCGCCGTGAGCATCGCAGCAGAGAGAGGGAGAGAGAGGCCTAGAGAAGAGAGAGTGTGAGTGGGAGAGAGGAGTGAAATGAGTCTTAAAATAACCTAAACACATATATATGCGGAATATATATTCGGGGATATATACGGGGAGTACTCGGGCCGGGGCCGAGGTTGGGAAATCTATTCTCGTCTCCGGCCCGAAAATGATTGGGGGTTTATTTTTTAATACCATCCCCGGTTTGTGGGGAGTTTTTTTCGGGAAAAAACCGTCCCATTCGGGGTCGGGGGGTCGGGTCCTCGTCGAACCGGTTTCAAATTGCCATCCCTAAGTCAGAGTAAATTACGTGAGCAAAAAAATAAAAACAAAAACAAAATTCAAATGTACTTACAGTTCAATTCCAGCTAAAAATAACTGAAATGCATTCAACAAAGGAGAGGAGCAATGCAGAAACACCGCTCTCTCACTCTCTCGTTCTAGCTTACTGCTCTCTCTACCAGTATATTCCACCTTCAACCTCCAAATGAGTAAAGTACTTAATAGCTATGATGTGAATTTAAAGGCATATTGAATGAAAATAAGACAATGGAAAGTCCATAGAAGACGATGAGAGAAAGGAGTTCGAGCAGGCGGCAGCAAAATAGGCTTAATTCAACAGCACATTGTTATATGGAGATAGAACCAAATCCAGCTATGGCCCCCTAACAAACCATTCAAGTTTGGCATTTTCTTCCATTGGAAAAGATGATATTGATGTGAAATCAAATATTGATGTGAAATCAAATGATATAACTCTATATTGTTATTTGTTTGACTCATTTTGACTGGTTTTAAGACGACACCAAAGTCACTGTGTAAAACAAAAGCATGGTCTTCGTAGGGGTGTGTTTGATGGATTTTCTCACAGCCGGTTAGGAGGGGATAGTGTATTCTTGTTTTTTTGTAATTATATGATTTAACTAAAATTTATTTTATAATGCTTTGATTAATAGATCTACTAACCTTGACAACTGCCATGGTGCCCATCCTAGTTCTCCTTTGTCCCATGCGCGAAACTCTCTCATTATCCAAAAACTATCACATGGGTATGAAATATTACATGTGATTGCTTGCCAATTTCATATTTTAAATTTTTTTTTTTTATTATCATTATAAGCAAATTGCACTTACAAGTCACTACGTACTTATGTGTTTATTAAAAAAAGGATTATACCATTATTTTTCAAAAGCAAAAGAAAAGTAAGAACAAAATAAATATTTGAACACTTGCAATTGACAAGTATATGACTATATTGATATTCTTAACTCACTTGATAATTTCGGCTTGTTATTAAATGGGCAAAGTCAAAATTTTTAGGATAAACTGCCAATAGGTCCTACTTTGGAGACTTATTACCCAATAGGTCCTACTTTGGAGACTTATTACCCATTAAGTCCTATTGATAAATTTATCAAGTGATAAAGATAAATTTATCAGTCTTTTATTTTTATGAATAAATTTATAGTGATAAATTTATCAGTCTCTTTATTTTTATGAATAAATTTTTAGTGATAAATTTATCGCTCTCTTATTTTTATAGTGTTAAATTTATTAGTTAGGACCTGTAGGTAAATAAGTCTAGTTAATAGGACTAATTGGTAAGTACCCCAAATTTTTACCTAGCAAAAGGAAAACTTATCTTAGAATTATACTAAGTTTTTTGATTTTTGATTTTTGATTTTTATTACCCATTTTCAAATTATTCAAAATCAATCAAAGCAAATCAGCATACGGCAACATAGAGATGGAGAAATACGAGAGGAAATAAAAATTAATATCATAGGTTCAAATAATACTTTCTAAAATTTTAATGGCAAAATTGAAAATAAATAAAAATGAAACTTTTCTAGACTTATAAAACTAAAATTTTCACCGGGGCAAAACTAAAATTATAATCTTTAGCACAGATCACATTTTTTGGTTATAATCGCTCTCTAGATTTTTAGAGAGAAGTTTTGGGTCGAACTTATGGAATGCTGGACCACAAGAAAGAAAGTCATGGAAAAGTTGAAGCCCAGTTCAAGCCCATATTTGCCTTTTCTGTACTTGGACTTACCAGAAGGCCCATTGCATTCATTGGACCTATACAAAAGCAATCACTTTACACCGAAATTTACAAATAAAAGCCATCACAGAGTGGGCCTCTCCTCCCATCATAAAATCTAGCCCAATACCCTTCGAACTCATTAAGTCAAACTTGTGGGCCGCATTAAGAGCCCAAAAACTTTTCACAGATATCCAAAATAAAAAATAAATTTATATATTTAGTTTTGTTCTCAAATTTTTTATAATAATTTTTTAATTAAAAAAAAAAACATTAATTTGGTAAAAAAAAAAAAAAATTGGTCAAAGTAATTTTTTATATTTAAAAATAAAAAATAAAAAACCAAATCTAACAGAGTGAACTAGTTTTTTAGACCCAGAGCCTAAAGAGAAAAAAAAATTCCAATACTTTAAACACCCTCGTTCACAAGGAAAAGGTCTCGACTGAAGTGAATTTTTATTTTATTTTTTTGACCTCTTCATTGTCCAAAGGAAAGACGCTTGCGAAGCACCCCTAACAGCTACTAAGAAAATATTTAGGGTTCATTTGTTTTTTTTCCATATTTCATATTTTTGAAGAGAGAAAAAACAATAAAAACTTAGCAAACACCCACTATTTTCATATTGATTGCATTTTTGTGTGAAAACAGTTTTTTAAAAATTTATTTTTAAAAAAATAACTTTCAAGTGTTTCCTTTAGAAAAAGAGAAGAGGGGGGGGGGGGGTTCCATAAAAATAAAAATAAAATGAAAATAATTTGTCGAAGATATTTTGTCTGTCAATTTCCTATTCTCTTTTTTTGTTATATTTATGAGAACATAAGACAATTTTTTCAAACAATTTCAAAGGTGACTTTAATTTTTTTTTCCCCAAGTACAATGTTGGTTCCATACGTAATTTTTTAGCTTTCTACCTCCTAAGGTGTATTTGAATTTTGAAGAAAAGAAAATGTGAGAGTAAAATGAATGAATATATGCTCTCTCACTTTTTCTTTTGTCTTTTTACTTTTTGCTTCGCGTTTCTTCTCTCCATAAATCCTATCTTAAATTTTTTTTATCCAAACACAGCCTTGGGAAGCTTTGATCTCGTCAAATTTCTAAACAATGGGACGTTCCATTCATCATCATCATCCCGGAACCTTATCCAAGCTATGTAAGCCCTATGACTATTTTAAAAAGACAAAGACTTGGCAGTGGTACCAAGTTGAGCACTTCAATCATTTGACAAATTAATCGCCCATAAATCTTGGTTTAATTTTCATTTTCTGACCACTACAAGCTGTTTGATTTGACAATTTCCTCTTTTTTGTGTATCACAAACAATCTTTTCTTACTTCACATTTTTTCTTCTCTTCCTCTTTTTCTCTACAAAATTTTTCGCGAATTTAAACTCTTAATCTTAATTTGTATTCAAATTGGGCGAGTGGTGATATCATAGAGTTGTCATATTCAGAAGAAAAAAAAAAGCATTTAAAAGATCTCGTGCTTCTATTTGACTAATAATATTCTCTATGTATGATGTCCTATAAAGAATGTCAACTGAAAAATGTAGTTCCATGTGGGGGTTGGGTTTACCTCAATGACAATACTTTTTTCAAATAAAATGAGCTATCCCTATTAAAGAGGGCAAAGAAAAATAAAATGCAAGGTGAATTAATTGACTTCCCACAATAATGACATGAACATAGACTTTTATAATAAAAAAGAACAATATGACTAAGGGTTGGTTTGGGATGTCCTAAAAAAGTGCACTTTTTGACTTATTGGTGGGTTTGGGTTGGGTTTGATGTGATGTGTTAGAGAGGTGATGTGATTTAAATAAGATGATGTGACTTAAATAAGATAGTGACTTTTGACTTTTTGGCTTATTTAGTACATGCCAAACTAGCCCTAAGTCTATAGGAATTTAGATTTTAAAAAAAGCAATGAAATTTCACACTTTGTGAGTGCACATGTAAATTTCTATGAAATTTTTGTGTGTTTAAAAAGATTGTTAGATTTGTTTTATGAAGGTTTAGATAAGTGAAAATTATTGAGAATCAATTATTTATATAAAGGTTGAAATAATTGTACTAACCGAAAAATATCACAAAATATGGTTTAAAAAAATAGCACAATTTTATTAATAATTTTATAGAAAGGGGGAAAAAGGACAAATATATTTGTGAGAATGGAAAGGATCACTTATCACCCACACAATATAGGAAAAAGTAACTTTTTAAATGTGACATGAAAAAAACTTCCAAGAGAATAATGAACAAATTATTAAAGCACATAGGAACATTTAATTGGCAGATAATTGTTGGGATTGGATTAAAAATTTCTCAAATTATCTTGCATTTTGTGCAAATTTTATAATTTGGTATAACTTAATTCGAAATCCTTTTATCCTACGTATGTAGAATTATTTTATCCTAAGAGGGTAAGACAACTTATCCGAAAATAATATTTTTGTTGCAAAATTATTAAAATGCCTTGAAATAAGTTATCCCGATTCTACCCCACTAAATCCTATTCGCAAATCAAAAGTAAACATAGAGTAAGATGAAAGACCTAGCAAGAATATTTTACACAAAAAGGTAATATATGCATTGAGGCGCAAGAAGAAAACAACAATCATGTTGCAAGCCCTTGAGCATATCTATATTTGGTCACTACATACATAGTGTTTGACATTCTTCATTCTCTCTCCTTTTTGTTAAAGCATTTGTCCAAAATCAAGGCACACTAGAGAGTGAAGGTTTCTAGTCTATTCTATCATAGTCCAAAAGAATATGCAAAGTGAGAGTACACACGCACGCCTAGACTTCTTTGCAAAAGGGTTCTTTTTTTGTCCTTGCGCGTTTTTTTTGGACATACCCTCCACCCAAGATTCTTCTCCTCAAATGGGATTGAAGTTGGGATTAATTGTTTTGATTATTGGTCATTGGTCCCATTTGGCAGAGCTGTGGAAAAATAATTATAACTTATAGTCTAACAGCTTATAACTTATAACTGTGAACATAAGTTGATTTTTGACTTATAAATTAAGTTTCTCCTCCCCCACTCAAAGAATAAGTTGATTTTTGACTTACAAAAAGTTATAAGCTGTATTATTAAGCTGAACCAAACACATCAAAATAACTTAAATTAAGCTAAAAGTTAAAATAAGTTAAAAATAAACTGTACCAAACAGGACCATTGATGGAATAGGGTGACCCTCTTGTGTTCTTGGGTTCTTAAGTAGAGGGAACATGAAAAAGTTACATCTCATATAAGTTCAATTGTCATTGTCATTATTATTATTATTATTATTATTATTATTATTATTATGTTGTTGTTGGGAAATTTTAACATACAAACATTTGAAAGGGTATATCATATGCATTTTTAATTATGTCATTTTTTTCTTTAATTATGACTAATTTTTTTCTTTAGTTATGACATTGTTTTAATTATAACTCATGAATTCTTTAATTATGCCTCATGTTATATTTGGTTATGACATTTTTTTTAATTATGATTCAAAAAATATGAAATTATAACATTTTATTTTTTAATTATAAGATACATATAATATATACACTTATATACCATAATGTTTCCGTTGTTATTAGCTAAGACATTGTTTGGCAGTGGTGATTTTAGCTGAAAAGTTAAAAAATTACTAAAAAAATAAAAAAGTCAACAACATATATCAAAAAGTCAGTGATTTTCTTTTCTCCCTACTTTTTACACATCTTTTTGTAAAAAAATAAAAAGTCATTCTAAACATATTAATTTTTTTTTATATTAGATTTTAGCCAAAAAACTAAAAACTATTTAAAAAACTTGTTCCCAAAAAAGCCTAAGTTGAATAAAAAGTATCTCAATGACACTGGCTCCGTTTGGTAGAGCTGTGGGAAAGTGATTATAACTTATAGCCTAACAGCTTATAACTTATAACTGTGAACATAAGCTGATTTTTGACTTATAAATTAAACTTCTCCTCCCCCACTCAAAGAATAAGTAGATTTTTGACTTACAAAAAGCTATAAGCTGTATTGTTAAACTGAACCAAACACATTAAAATAGTTTAAATTAAACTAAAAACTGAAATAAGTTGAAAATAAACCCTACCAAATAGGACCAATGACTAGGACTAGTGATTCATGTAAGCTAATTAACACTGCATTTGGATATGACTTAAAAGTTTATTATTGGCCCAAAAAGCCAATTGTACTATAAAAAAATATTTCATTCCCCACCAAAAGTATATTTTAACCACCATAAAAGCTGTTAAAAAAATAAAAAAAATAAAAATAAAAATAAAAATTAAACGAGGTAAGAATATCCCAAACAAATTAGATTTTTTAATATTAATTTCTTTGCAATTTTACTTAATAAGCTAGTTTTTAGCTAACTTTGAAAGAAAGTCTAACTTAGTTTGTGTTTGGATATTTGAATTTGTGGAAGTAAAAGAAAATTAAATAAAAGGGGAAGGAGGGGAAAAAAATTAGTTGTCGTTTAGCAAAAGCTTTTTTAGCCTCCGTTTGGCAAGGGCTCATTGGGCTCATGAGCCATAAAAAACAAAATAGGCTCATGAGCCACAACAGACAAAACATCACATCCAACCCCATAATCATTACACTCTTCTCTCACAAAAAAAGCCAAAAAGCCAAGAGCCCTTCCCAAACCAAACTTTTGAGCCCAGGCTCATATAGCCAAAAAAGCCAAAAAGCCAAAGAGCCAGCCCACTTCCCAAACGGAGGCTTAGTTAGTTTTTTTGAGTTAAAATCTTTTTAGTTTGGAACTAAAAATTTTGTTTGAATTGGTTTTGTTGACTTTTATAAGAGAAAAAGCGAAATAATTATGGTCTAAATGTGTCATTTTGTCTTATTAACTTATTTAGTTCATTTATTTTTTGTATTTTTTTAGTTCCGACTAACTTATTAAACCCTAGCCAAACAAACCCACATATTCTATTTCATTTTGTTTTATCTTTTTCTTTTACTCTAGACATTTAAATACAATCTTAAAATGTTTGTCTGCTCAATGCTAGCTTTTTATTACCTTTTTATGATGGCAATGATGTTATCCATCCATATATAGGACCATAACCTTGTAAAGTTTTATTCTTTTTTTTGGGTGGTCCTTTCACCATCTTCAATTCTAAAAGTCATGGAATCTCTATATGAGGGAAGAAGATAAAGTACCTATATATAGTTAAAAAATTTCAAGAATTTATATTTCAGTTGAACAGTAAAAAAATATTCAGATTTTTAAAATGATGCAAGTTTGTTGTGTGTATACTCTCAGATTTGCGCGCGCATCAAAAAAAAAAAAAAAAAAAAAAAAAAGAAGTCTACCTATAATACGATTATTTTAAGACTGTCATACTTAAGCTTCATTTGACAAGTGACTTTTTTATTCAAAAAGTTAAAAAGTTATTAAAAAAATCAAAAAATCAACAACTTATACAAAAAAGTCAAAAATTCTATTTTCTCTTTACTTTTTGCATATTTTTTAGTAAAAATTCAAAAAGTCATCCCAAATATACTAATTTTTTTTACATCATATTTTAGCTAAAAAGTTAAAAAATTATTAAAAAAGCCTATTTCTAAACGAGGCCTTATTTGTAATTTCTCAAAAAATTTCCATCTACTTTGAAGGTCATATCCATACAAGTGAATGTCCTTTTTTAGAATTTTCTTGGAAGCTAGCTATGGTGGTTACTTTTGCTCATGTTGGGGAATATTCAGAAAATGGTCCAGAAAGAAGTGTAGTGAACATGCCGTGAATCATGATATGTAGATCATTGTAGATTCACTCACAATTGACATATACGCCTCTATGAAAAAACAAAAAGATATTCATGTTGTTGGAAAAATAGTAAAGAATATTTGCTGGAATCAACAAAAAAACAACATATATAGAACATAAATTGTAACGAGTCAATAAACATGATATGGGTAAGCATAGAATATAAATACCTTCTTTGACTCAATTGTAATATGAAGGTATTGTGTAGCAGATGTCAAGATTCGAATTTCAGCAACTGTTAAAATAAAAAAAATTATGGAGCTGCAAATGTCATGATTCAAATCTCATCAATAATCGGAATAAAAATTTCTAGGATATAACAACAATGATATCCATTCATTGGAAAAGTTTTAAACTGGAAAGAGTGTGAAGAAGAATGAATAATAATAATAATAATAATAATAATAATAAGGAAGTAGAGGAGAAGAAAGAGGTGTTTTAATTTAAGCCCGTAACATGGCTATGCTATGCATACGTGGAGGAAGATGGATAAAGGTAAAGAGCAAAAATCAAGGCTTTGATCAAGCAATCTGTCAAGCTGGACTTGGTGATTTAGTGGGTAAATTGTAATTTGCCATATTAGAACATTCTCAGTAGACTTGAAGAAAAAATTAGTGAAAAGTTGATTAGTACTTTAGACAAAAATTCAAATCCTGATTGTGCAAAACCTGTCACAGAATTTGAAACACTTCCTACACTAAACTCGCCAATTAAAAATTGCTGAGGATTACATTTAGATGCAATACTATTTTTTTTTTTTTTGGTTCGCATCCAAAACAAACATTGGGTATAATAGTGACATTATGTGACAATTTTACCAATCAATGAAAGATCTATGGTTCGGTTAGTGAAAGATAAGCGATGCACATCTAGTCACATTAATAATATTTTAATAGAACTAGTGACAACACATAAAATAGTGTGAACATTACACTCAATATTTGTTCTCATGCTAGATCAATTTTTAGACTAAGCTCCCTGCACAGCCTTAAGTTGCATAATTGCACTATTTGGTGCAATTTATTGACTTTCTTATAGCTTTTTTAGCTTGAAAAAATATGTGTTAGTGTTTAATGCAAGTTTTGTTTATCGTTTGAGACATAAATAACTTAAATAAGTTGAAGATTTTGATTATTGAAAAGCAAAGGATAAAATGCTTTTATTTTTCATTTTTAAAAAATCAACATTCAACTTGTAAGAAATTGTACTAAACAAGTCCAATATTTCTTCCATTGCTTTTTGTCAAGGAATGTGATTAGCAAACAGAATTTTTGTACAAAAAAAAGGTTCACTCGAATGATGTGTTGATGGTAGTTTCGAAATAACAAATCACTTCATAGATTTTTTTATTATTTAAAATGAATGAATATTAATTAACAAATGATTTTATATAAAATTAATTTATGTATAATTTTTCTGTTTTTATATCATTGCTGTTTTGTCAACAGTAGAGCAGAATTTTTGTAGGGAAATAAACTTTAGTTGCTTTTCTTGCATAAATATGCTGCATACAGCTAAGCTTCTCCACCACTGGTGGCTCGATTGGCGCATAAAAATCACCAAAATGATTCAACTCTATACAAATATATATATATATATATATGAAATTTAGCTAAAATCTTTTTATTGGACCCTTATTTAGTGAAAATAATACTCTAATTTATTTTGCTTCATAAACTTCTTAAGGAGGAGGAGCATTATTAAGTAAGGACAAAGTAATTTTTTTTTTCTTGGATAATATTGCCATAACAACATGTTATTGTGAACCAGAGAATAACATGTTACTGTCAAATAGAGTAATATGTTACTGTTTATATCAATTTCGACAATAATAATTTTTTTTTTTAATTTTAAAAATTTCATAATCAACATGAATCTTATTTGATAGATCTTGATGAGAGAATTCTAAAAATACTAATTTTATTAAAAATCGATATTTAAATCAAAAGTTATATTATTTTAAAATTTAATATTTGGTAATAGTGGTATATGTTAGAATTTTCAAAAATATTTTTTGTGTTTATCCTTAATGCATTAAAGTTTTATTATGAGAGATTTTTTTATCAAATTCCCATATATATATATATATATATTTTTTTTTTTAAAAATGACTTCTCTTAAGTCAATTTGAATTAGAGAGAATAGTTAGAGAAATAAATTATTGTCATCTTAATATTTTTTTTATAAATATATTTTTTAAAATTTTGTCTACCTTTTAATTTATTAAATATTAGACAAATTTTTATATTTAAATCTAATATTGAATTTGTAATTGAACAAAATTTAAACAATCGATTTACACGAAATGTTGACGCACGCATTCGTAGCTCATAACCTCTAGTTTTTTAGGTGCCCGGACTGAAGATAAGTTCATCTTTTTCCCTTTGCTTTTTTTTTTTTTTTTTTTTTTTTTTGGAGGAATATTTTTGTGCATTTGGTATTTCTCATCTTTTAATATTAGAAAACATAAATTTATTTAGAGTGTAATTCTACAATACTTCAATGAATTTAAACCACATATAAATTTTTTTGCTCTTTTCTTTAACAGCAATATTATATATCTGAAAAATTATTTAAAAAATTATTACAAAAATAAATCAATAGTTTTGCTGTTGGGACAATTACTGCACAGTGAGATCAGAGAAAATTAATTACATATAAATGAAAAAGTTTATATTATTAATATTTATAATATTTTTTATTTATTTGTAAATAGTTTTTGACTATCACATGTAAATGTAATTCCTCTTTTATTGTAAGGATGGCATACGGTCACCCTACACTCATTTTCAAACAAATTTTAGATTTTTTTTAACACGTATAATAATTGTTAGGATAAATTACACTTTGTCCATTCATGTTTAATCATTTTTTCATTTTAATTTTTTTCTTCACTTTGACCGTTTACATTTTAATTTTTTTTTCAATTTATTCAAAAAAATAAACTCATATCCAAAATGAGACGGAAAAATAATAAATTTATAATTACATCATATAAAAATATGTATAATAACTCACTTTTTTTTCATGAAGTCAAACTGGGTTACCCAAATCGTTGAGTCTGAAATGCAGAATAGTAGACTATTGTGTTTTTTTTTTGACCATTCAATCAATCAGATTAGGTCTTTACTCTGTACGTACCAATTTGCCAATCAAAGTTGCAATGGCGACTGAGGAGTCAAAAATAGATTGGATTGGAATTTCGAACCCACAAATTCGTGAGAACAAAGCGATTGGCTCCAATAAATGTACGCACACTCTTGACTTCTTCTTTTCTTGTAGTTTTTTTTTTTTTTTTAATTTTTAATTTGAAGGGTTGAAAATTTCAAAACTAATTACAAAAATAGTTATTACGATAATTTTTATGATAATTTTGCCCTTATTTCTCTCTATTCCCTTTTCCCTCTTCTCTTTGCTTGAAAAAAATGTAATATAGCACCACCTTACCTCCTACGAAGCATGCGTACGGTATAATATGAATACGTTGAGACAATAAATTTTTTTTAAAAATCAAGTATGAATACGACTTGGTACGCTTATAAAAAAATATATTTATTTTTAATTTAAAATAATAAAAAATTAATTAAATGATTTAATTTGTTAAGGTCTAACCTACAATTAATATTTAATGCTAAAAGTAAAAATATAAATCAAAATTAAATATCAATATATTAAATAACTTACAAATCATAGTTAATTTTAAAATCATACTAAGTATAAACAAAAAATAAAAAAGAAATCTAATGAAAGAAGTTTTATCTCTGTAGTGAAAGAAAATATTGTTTCAACTAAAGTATGATACAATTTGAATATATACTAGGTGTGTCTAGGTATGTTAAAAAGTAAGAAGAAAAAATTTGAATACATATTTCGAGTATCCGATACATATGCAGAAGTACTATACAAGATACCATATATCGATAAATATTCGATACAAATACAATATATTTTTTGAAATATTCATATTTCATAACCTATCTGTCTTTTGGGTGGGGATGCGGGTGGGGTTGGGTGTGGGTGGTGGTGGGGTTTAGAGAGTTTGACTTTGCTTGGCTCATGGGCCATCCATCCATCTTTCATATCACAAGGTTATCTCATTGGACCAACAATTGTTTTTTTATAATACTTTTTTTGTAATTTTAAAATCTTAAAAAGTTAATGTGTTGGTTTATTGTTAAAAAATTATAGGGTGTATTTGGTTTGTCTTTATAAAGTAGTTTTTGAGATAAAAAAATACAAAAACTTATTTGATTTGTCTTTTTCTAAATATTTTCTCTAAAACAACTTTGGTTTTTTTTGTAGAGTAGTTTTTGAGATAAAAAGTACAAAAACCTATTTGGTTTGTCTTTTTTCAAATATTCTCTCTAAAATAACTTTTTTTTTTTTTGTAGAGTAGTTTTAGAGATAAAAAGTACAAAAACTTGTTTGGTTTGCCTTTTTTGCAAACATGTTTCAAAGGTAATTCTGAAAATTGGATAACCAAACACATTTATGAGAATTTTTTTGAGAAAATCTGTTTGATTGATTACTCTTAAAAAAGTGTTTGTAGAATATATTTTCAAAAAATTTCTCCCAATATCAAACCAAATAAGGCCGTACTTTTGTTTTGAAGAAAGTTTTGTGCGTCTTTCTAAACTTTTAGGTTTTTAGTATGAAATTAATATAACCAA
This sequence comes from Camellia granthamiana, assembly GCA_036172215.1. Lineage (NCBI taxonomy): Eukaryota > Viridiplantae > Streptophyta > Magnoliopsida > Ericales > Theaceae > Camellia > Camellia granthamiana. The sequence continues at coordinate 31,739,222 of CM069911.1, read as the reverse complement.
AGGATAAAATAGAATTTCTTAAACTATTGAGGCAAAAATCGGCTTTACACAAATCTATTAAGGTCCATTTAAAAAGATAGTTGAGACTAATTTAATCCCTTATTTTTTTTTAAAAAAAGTATTTTTTAATGAAAGACTTACTTATTTTAGTTATACCAAATGAATTTTTTACTTTCAATTTTTTAAACCAAAAAATGAGCTTATTTGGAGATTGTCAACCCAAGCCATGCTTCCAATATGTTGGTCTTTCAATAATGCTGCACACAAGATAAAGTTTGTGTATCTTTCATATTCATTTTATATGTAGTAAAAACACACTTATTATAAATTTGAATTATATATTAAATTTCGTGTGTTCATTTGTGTACGTAAATTTGGATGTGGACATTACCCAATTGGCTAAAAATTATGGTAGGTATGATTTGTTTTTTAGCTCTCTCTCTCATTTAGTGTTGGGGCCACAAGTCTTGTACTTTTTTCTTTTCATTTCATCTATGTGTTGGTTAAATTCCTGACTTAATATATGTATAATATACCAGTTACTTCCCAAAACCCACTAAAAAAACACAACCATAAACAATAAAAATAACTCTTACTATGCAATTCACCTAATTACTTAAGTTGGTTTCCCAATCAGTCTTGTACTTTCTTCTTTTCATTTCATCCATGTGTTTGTTAAATTCCTCACTTGAACTGGAATACATGTATAATATACCAGTTACTTCCCAAAACCCACTAAAAAAAACGACCATAAACAATAAAAGTAACTGTTACTATACAAATTACTTAAGTTGGTTTCCCAATCAATCAATTTATAAAGTGGGATCCAAATTTACAAGTTAAGATTATGAAAAGGTTGTAATACAATGTCATTACTTGCGTCATATACTTGTGCATGCAGTGTATATAAAAAAGGATGATATTGTGCACAAGGCTTTTGTTAAAGTAAGATCTAACAAGACAAGATTTACGCAATCTTATCCCTATTTTTGGAGAGATTGTTTCTGTGACTGGAACCTATGCTTTCAAGGATGCTAATATCAAGTCTTACGATTTGGCTGTGCAATATGGATGTGCTTATATATATATATATGCAATGCTATCTTTTTTTGATCTTCATATAAAAAGGTAAGCATTTATATGCTTCTTTCTGTTTGTGTGGGTCCCACACACATGTGAGAGGTTTGGTAGAGAATTTAATAATTTATTTGAGCTCCATAACATTTTCCTTTTTTTTGTGCTTCCAAGACCATATAATATAGTACAACTCCCAATTCCAGATAGAGCTCTATTTAAGTAGAAAGAGAGGTCTGCCATTAAAGAACATTGCAAAAAAGAAAGACCAATGACGTTCCCAACTTATCTCTTCCTATCATTTCTTTTTTGCTCTTCACTGTTGCATAGACCCACCTTTGCCATAAAAAAGGTAAGCATTTATATGCTTCCTTCTGTTTGCCTTTAACATTAACATATGGGTATGTTGTTGCTATTTCAGGTTTGTTCCAATATAATTTGTTTATTGTACATGGTGTAGTCATATGTGGTGTACTTTGGATGTCATTCACATGGCCTAGAAGTTTCATCCTTTGATTTAGATAAAGTCACAGAGTCTCACTACGAGTTCTTGGGATCATTCTTGGGAAGGTACATATCTCCATTGTTTCGTTTTTTTGAATCTGTATGCAATTTTATTGATATTCTTGAACTTGATTGTACATAGAAATAAGGCGAAAGAGGCCTTATTTTACTCCTACACAAGACACATCAATGGTTTTGCTGCAACACTAGAAGACGAAGAAGCAGCCCAGATAGCTAGTAAGCATTTTTATCCGATTTGAATGGTTTTTTTTTAGTGCCTATGAATGGTTATTTCTCGTTTTATTCGCCAATTATAGTGATAATTGTCACCGAATGCAGATCATCCAAAGGTAATCTCATTGTTTTTGAACCAAGGAAGAAAATTATACACAACAAGATCATGGGATTTCTTGGGTCTTGAGAATGATGGGGTGATACATTCTAGCTCAATTTGGAAGAAAGCAAGGTTCGGCGAAGACACCATCATAGCCAACCTTGATACTGGTTAGCATCTTTTCCCACTATTGATTTGAATTTCAAATTTTCAATATTATCATAAACACAAAACTTAGATCCTACATGTGTGTGCATCAACAAGCCATGTTAAAGCGCACAATTTCTATCTTTGTCGTCAACTACCTTGTTTGAAAATTGTTGCAGATCCACTTTGTTCTAGGCCACTTCCTAGTGTTTTTTTAATGAGTGCAAAGTTGGATTCAAATGATATTCATATGGTTCGTTGACTTGACATTTTAAAATAATTGATGTTTATGTTCACCATGAATAAAATAATGTTAATTAATACTGTGTTTATTAACTAAGCTCCAGTGTTTAATTTTTCGTTTTACTCAATCGCATTGAGGTGCTTGCCATGACCGTCCAGTTTCACATATGACAAATCGTCATTTTAATTGAATTCGTGCCACTCTCACTAACCCATGTTGACCATCAGAAGGATTCAAAATTTGATTTTTCTACCTTTTTTTTTTCCCTTTCTTTCTTGCATAACAGTAGTATGAGACGGCTCATTTAGGAATGTGGGACTGAGTTGAAGCTGACATAACAGTTCAATTTATATAATAACACATTAAATGTAGACTATTGCACCATTAGGGTATTTTCGTGAAGTAGGTGTAGGTGGATCATTTTGTTCTCTCTAGTTGAACATGACCAAAAATTCATTAAAGAAAAATCTGTGGTTAGAGAGAGACCTTCAAGTTTGATAGAGTTGGTGGCCTACCTCATATCTATCATGCTCAAGAAAATATCTTCAAATTTTCTAGAACTGCATTCGTGTATTTGGGCAGAATTTATTGACTCAAATGAATTTCTGGTAAACATAAGCTCAGCTGTATATTTTCAAATCTCTCAAGGAGGGTCTCCGAATAGGTGCAATGCCGGAGTCTTTTAGAAGAACATGTTATGGGTGTAAAAGATGTATTTAGTGCCTTGATAGACATAAAATAAAATATAAAAAAAAAAGAAAAAAAGAAAAGGGTTATAGATTAGAAGTTAGAATTGTAACTGCAATAATATGACATTATGATGAAAAGAATCATGAAATCATAGTAGGCTTTCATGAATTGATGAGTATGAGCATGTCTTTTGTTGTTTTGATAATGGACATACTTACTAGAATTTCAGAAAAAATAAGTATTAGATGTTTTAGGACCAACAAGTTTTAAATGGATAGGACACGGGGAAATAAAACAAAAGAAAAAGAAAAAGAGCCAGAATTATCAATGTCAATGGAAGGTGATTTATTTCTTCAAAGAGATTGCCAAGAAGTGTACTGAAGGATGACCATTTCGCAACAGGACAAGAAATCATATTAGCCATGTTAAGGAGTAACAATCCCATAATAATGAGATGATGTGGTTGATGATTGTTGTATTCTTTCATTTTCTGTCATCAATGGGATTGATCCAGGTGTGTGGCCCGAATCAAAGAGCTTTAGTGATGAAGATATGGGACCAATTCCATCCAAGTGGAAAGGAATCTGTCAAAATAAAGCAGATGCAAGCTTTCATTGCAACAGGTTAGAATCCTCTATCACTCATGTACATAAACTCTTACTAATACACACTTTCAAGTTAATGTTCTTAAGAGACCTTTCATAGATATTGTGAGAATATATTGTATATATGGCATGCTTGTGTAAATAGGAATTAGTTAGTATTTTCTTTTTCAATCACTGTGTAAATAGGAATTAGTTAGTATTTCTTTTTTCAGTCATAGATTTAGGGCTATATAAACTGATGAACTCTTTATAAATTGACACAATTGAATATATAGAATTATTCAGAAACTTACATGGTATCAAAGCTGTGTTCATAACCCTAGCTAGTTTCTGAGTCACGAATCGATAGAGTTCTCCCTCTCTCTCGATTTGCGATATCCTTCTTGTTCTGTCTGGTTCAAAGTTTTGATTAGGTTCATCGGCTTGCGTGGTTCACCATCAAATTTCGTAGGTACGATTTCGCTAAACTCATTTGAAGTTCTAATAAAGTTCATCGGCTCACGTGGTTTACCATCTCCATTGCTCTCTTGTTCGTGACCCATCTAATTTAATTAGATGGGTCACGAAAATAATTTCACACACACAGAGAACACAATATTTACGTAGTTTGGCCCGATGCCTACGTCCACAGAGCAGAAATGATAATTTTCACTAAAACAGAGCAAAAATACAAAACGGAGGAGGAGGAGTATCTCACTCTCTCTACTCAACTCAAAGCTTTCATACACTTCTCACAACTCTTTTTTTTTTCTGATACAACACATCCCCTCCCTCCCGTCTCTATTTATACAGAGAGAGAGAGAGGGAGAGAGGAGACAAACCCACACAATTTTTACATTCTTTAATGGTGAGGGTGAGTGTCAACGATAGCAACAACAGGAAGAGAAGGGAGAGTTTTTCAGATGCCTAGCTCAGACTTTCGCTTAAGGTGGAGGTCCTTATATGCCATCTTTGCATGACTCTCTACATGCATGCATGGGGTTAAAGTAACAATTCTCTCCCTCCATACCTACATGCATGACTGACTTCTCACTTGAAGTCCATCATTGTAATGTCTCTGTAGATTTCGAGTTTGTCTCTCGAGACCACATTTGTAAGCATGTCAGCTGGATTCTTATCTGTGTGGATCTTGATCACTTCCAATAACTATTTTTCCATCACTTCACGTATCCAATGATACTGAACATCAATGTGCTTTGTACGAGAATGGTAAGTAGAATTCTTGCTCAGGTCTATGGCACTCTGGCTATCACAATGTACCGTGAACTTTTCTTACTTTAATCCCAACTCTTGGAGAAACCACTTTAACCACAACATCTATTTCCTAGCTTCCGCTGCGGTAATTTACTCTGCCTCGGTTGTGGATAAAGCAATACATTTCTGCAGTTTGGACTGCTAAGACACAGCTCCCCCTGCGAAAGTGAACATAAATCCTGATGTAGATCTCCTACCATCAAGATTGCCTGCCATATCTGAATTAGTATAGCCTTCCAAGACTGGTTTAGCATCTCTAAAGCACAAATACATTTTTGTCGTACCTTTAAGGTATCTCAGAATCCACTTGATTGCTTCTCAATGCTTTTTCCCTGGATTGGAAAGGAATCTGCTTACTATTCCAACAACATGAGCAATATCTGGTCGGGTGGATACCATTGCATACATCAAACTCCCTACGGCGGATGAGTAGGGAATAGCCTCCATCTCTTCTCTTTCTTTTGTAGAGGAGGGACAAGAACTCTTACTCAGTTTGAAATGATTAGCCAGCAGAGTACTGACTGGCTTGGCATCTTTCATGTTGAACTTCTCAAATTTGAACTTCTCAAATACCCGTTCAATGTACTTCTCTTATGACAGCCACAACTTCTTGGCTTTCCTTTCATGCATAATTTTCATGCCCAAAATTTGCTGTGCAGGGCCTAGGTCCTTCATGTTAAAGGACTGTGATAACTCCTTCTTCAGTGATCTGATTGTTGTGGCATCCTGTCCAACGATCAGCATATTATCAACATAGAGCAGGAGTATGATGAAGTTTTCTCACCGGAAAATTTCCTGACTTTAACACACTGGTCTGCAACAGTTCTCTTGTACTCATGACCCACCATAAATGAGTTAAACTTCTTGTACCACTGTCTCGGCGCTTATTTGAGGCCGTAGAGACTCTTCTTCAATCTGCAGACTAAGTTTTCTTTCCTTTTGACTTTAAAACCTTCTGGCTACTCCATATAAATTTCTTCTTTCAGATCACCATAGAGAAATGCCATCTTTACATCCATCTGTTCAAGTTCTAAATTCAAATTGGCCGCTAGTCCCAAAACTACTTGAATAAATGTCATTTTCATAACTGGCGAGAAGATTTCATCCAAATCAATATCTTTCTTCTGCCCAAAACCTTTGACAACCAATGAAGCCTTATACTTGACTAGCTTCCCGCTGCTATCTTTTTTTCAACTTGAACACCCATTTGTTCTGCAATGCTTTTCGACCCTGGGGAAGTTTTACCAAATCATAAGTCTGGTTTTTTCTACAAGGACTGCATCTCTTCTTGCATAGCTTGCTACCCGTTATTCTTCTCCTTATGATTCTAAGCTTCTTAAAAACTTTATGGCTCTCCCTCATTAGTAAGCAAAATATACTCAGAAGCAGGATATTTGGATGACGGCTTGGACTCTTTTGTTGATCTTCGCAATTGTGGACCAACAGTCTCTGGCGGAGGGGGGTTGTGGCTCCCCCTGCTCAACATCCACTTCTTCTGGATCTTCTTCTTTTGGAAATCCATCCTGCAACTCTACATCATTGGCTGCACGCTACGATAGCTCTTCTTCATCAGTGACATGCTGTGATGGTGCAGAATTGAGAATAATTTCTGAAACATCATCAACTTTGGGTTTGGCAGGTTGCCCAAAGTCTTCTAAGGTCTGGCCTTCTTGAAACACCACATCTCGGCTTCGAATGATCTTTTTGTTTTTCGGATCCCACAATCTGTATCCAAATTCTTCATCTCCATAACCAATAAAGATGCATGAAGTAACTTTATCATCCAGCTTTTGTTTGTGCTCCTTGGATACATGTGCAAATGCTTTGCACCAAACACTCTCAAGTGAGAGTAAGAAATCTCCCTTCCAGACCATACTTCTTCTAGAATTTGAAAATTCAGTGGAACAGATGGCGATCTGTTAATCAAATAGCAAGCAACACAAACAGCTTCTTCCCAAAATGGCTTTGGCAGCTTTGCCATTTTGAGCATACATCTGATTTTCTCCCACAATGGTCCGGTTCATTCTCTCGGCTACACCATTGTGTTGTGGGGTTCCAGGAACAGTCTTCTCTTGCCGAATGCCGCGAGTAGCACAGTAGGCTTCAAACTCCTTTGATGTGTACTCGCTTCCATTGTCTGTTCAGAGACACTTCAGCTTCTTTCCGGCCTCCCTTTCCACCATAGCATGGAATGTCTGAAAATGCTGGAACATCTCAGCTTTGGTCTTTAGGACATAAACCCATACCTTCAGTGATGCATCATCAATGAACGTCAGGAAGTATTTTCTGCCACCCAAAGATTCCACTTCTATGGGATCACATACATCAAAGTATACTCTGCTCAACAACTCTGATTGTCTTTTGGATGATAAGTGGAAAGCGACTCTATGATGCTTCCTAAATAAACAGTTGTCACAAGAATTCAATTTCGCATCTTTGGCAAAGGGAATAAGAGACTTCTTTGCCAAAATTTGCAACCCTTTCTCACTTATGTGACCCAGCCTTTTGTGCCACAAATTTGGTGACGCCTCATCTTCTGCTGCGTTGAGGCTATCTGAATTCACCTCTACATGAGTCTTGTACAGTGTGCCAATTGCTTATCCTTTGGCTACCACTAGAGATCCCTTTTTTAACTTCCATATGCCTTTGCCGAAGTAGTTCTCATAGTCTTGCCGATCTAAGGCTATCCCTGAGATAAGATTCAGGCGTAAATCAAGAACATGCCTGACATCTTTCAACACCATCATGCACCCAACTTTGGTTTAGATGCGAACATCACTGATTCCCACAATCGTCGAAAAAACTAGAGTTACCCATCTTCACTGTACCAAAATCTCTAGCTTGGTACGTATTGAAAAACTCCTTCTGGGATGTAGCGTAGTAAGAAGCTGTTGTATCTACCACCCACTCAGTGTCGTTGTCTGACATATGGAGGCATTCTTCTTCTTCAACAGAGAATAATGCAATATCCTTTGAGACAGTAACTGCAGTGTTCCCATTTTTGGTCTTTGGCTGTCTATTGCCTTGTTTTTGTTCTCCTTTCAAGGTATAACAATATTTGTTTATATGACCCTCCTGGCCACAATGGTAACACTTGAACCTTGGTCGGCTCGTACTTTCTCTGGATTTCCCTCTGTCTTGAGATCTTCCTTTATTGTGTCCTCTACTTTTGCTTCTTCCCCTGCCTCTGCCTCTGCCTCTGCTGATGGGTCGTTACACACACACCAAAATTAAACACAAAACTATACCAAATTCTTTTAGAATAATGGCAAGTCCAGGTATCGATCCACAGAGACAATTGTGAAATTAAACTAATTTAATTGTTAAATTGTTAAATTAATTTTGATGAAAAGATTGATTGTTCATAACCTAATTTAATAACAAATAAATTAAACTAAATAATTAAATTATCAATTATAAATAAAATTGGATTTACTGATTTGGGAAAAAAACGTAGGGCAATGAGTCTACCATTAGTTACGTAAATAAGGTTTCAAATTGAAAACAATTATGTTATGGTTCGAACGGAATAATGCTTCGCAACTATAAGTTCAAAGCATTTAACAGAAAAAATCATCACGTTCAATGTACGAGCACGAACCATCTCAAGTAGTATGAATCGTTCACTCTAAACTAAGGTAGCGACACTACTCGTCTCTCGTAATATGGTTCGTCTCATACCTTGAATGTGAAAGAATAGAAAACTCTTGTATGGAAAAAATTCAACAATCACAAAAGCCGAATATTTGAAGAAATAATGGAAAATATATATATGAAACTTCTAAAAACACCATACAATTGTTCAAAACCTTTTCATAATTGAAAATCAAAAAGAAAACCTAATTACATGGCTAGGGTTTCATCAAGACCCTAGAAAAGAAGACTAGCCACTCATGGAGGAGTGGGAAGAGGAAGAAGATGATGAAGAAGACCCCATGGAAGTGTCCTTCAAGCTTTTTAGAGAAAATCCCCCTCTTGGAACCCTAGCCCCTCTTTCCTTGCAAAAACAATTTTCAGAACCCTAATTCAGCCTTTTTCTTGCCTATTTATCCTTCTGCTGTCTTTCAAACAGGTTTAAAACATTGGGCCCGTTTTCTCAGAAAATTCAACGCACGTGCGAACAAAGTCAACGCACGTGCAGGAAACTTCTGTCTTTTTGCCCATTTTATGCTCCGACTATATACAACCTGATTGACATTAAACACACATAAAATATACAATTTGACAAGCAAGTAAAGTTAAGAGATCCTAATTAACGGCATCAATGTTGCACAATTCGGCCTTAATCACATCCCCCAACATACAACTTGCTAGTCCTCAAGCAAGTAATAAAAATTAAATTAAACAAAATCTAACTATTTCCTCTTTCGTGGGAAAACGGTTACATTTAGTATATGCAGCAAGCCTTTAAACCACAAAGTTACCCCAAGTGGACGAGTACAGTCTCGTGAGGGTTTCCAGAAATGATACCCACAAACATTAGTATATTCATATATACTCAACAACAATTGACCACACTACTCCACCTAACAATCAACTTATGTGCCACTACAGTGTGATATTGAGACATAATGAGTCATTAAAGGCACAGTGGACAAGCATGAAGGAACCTACTGAGTCAAAACCATAATTCAGTTAATACAAAAGTAAAGTCCCATGTACTTGTGCATGCTATTGTCCTTAATGGAAAAGTAAAGAGAAATGAGAGAAGATTACCAGAGATTGTAGGTGCACATCCAGGTAGGCATATAGTAACACACACACACACTTCACAAATTATTATTATTATTTTTTTAATAAAAAGAAGAAATAACTAAAAATAAAAATAAAAGAGACAAAACAATATACAAGCTGGTACTACGGAGAATCCGATGGCGGTGGTGGGAAGAAATGCTGGGCAAACAAGGTGTGCATCAAAGATCGTGTCTTAAAGGCGTCATCCTGAACCCGTTGGCTGAGCTGATCAAAATGCTACTGGCTTGACTCTTGATATGTATAAAAGTCAGTTTACAGTGATGCAACTGACTGTTGAATGTCGAGTTGGCGGGCGTGTAGCTGGTCGAAGGCCGCCTGAGAATAGTCTCGATGTGCCTGAAAATCCGTGCGCAACCCCATGAGACTCTAGTGGTGATCACAAAGAGTATTGTGGACCTGATCCACGGAGTGCTGAAGCTGTAAGTAGTCCTCGCGAGTCATGTAGAATGGGGTCCCCTTGGAGAGGCACAGAGGAGGCAGGATGAAGTAGTTGGTCATGGACAGGGTCCGGGGTCTCACCACTCAAAGCACCAACCTGCTGCGGAATGCGAGATAGGCTATGCTGCCATTCCCGCTGCCCAAAAGTCAGATAAGCTCGATCAATCTCCTCAGTTGAATCAATGGGGAGGCTGTTCAGCTCGAAGATAAGTGTCAACAAGTTGACAAATGGTAGCGGCCAAGTCAGGTTCTGTAGAGGTTGAGGCCGAACTGCCTCCCGTGGAAATTTTCGCATATGCATCCAGATGATGTGCGCAAGCGGGATCTGATAGCCATGCTGATAACCGTGTAAGACTCGAACAAACTCCAAGCGGCGCTCAGCTTTATGCCCAAGTGGAAGGGCATTCTTATGGACCACGGAATCAATGAATAGCAAGCGGCCAGACAGCTTGCTCCACCGTAAGCATGTGAAACTGGTGTCACCATGGGCCTCCAGGAAGTACTACTGGATGAGGCTATGTATGGGTTGTTGATCCTCAACTTCCGGGAAGGGCTGGTATTCTGTCTTGGAGAAGAACCCTAACGCATCGACAATCATGGATTCGGTGATGTTGACGAGATGGCCATCAATGGTGGACAGCAATTCGTCCTCGATGAGTGACTCATACAGGTTCTGGTAGAAGAGCCGTACCAGACGAGGATTAGTGGGCGTTGTCACAGTGCAAAGGCCCAACTGTTGCCAGAGTTGGAGCTGCTCAACGGCCCAAGAAGTGGCGGGTCACGCTGAAAATATGAAATGTTGAACTGCGTGAGCTTGTGAAGCGGGCGTGAAGCCCAATTCGGTTGTGGCAAGTCACCCAATGGTGGTGGTAAGGATGGTGGTGACGGTGGCGGCGGTGGTGCCAAGGAGGATGAACCTCTAGCCTTTTTGGAGGTCCGAGTGGATAGCCGTCTACTCATATCTTGCACACACTAAAAGCAAATAGACACATACCCGTGGAACCAACATGAGAATAAAGCAAAATATTAAAGCACAAGTCTACCCACTAATGTACCACATGCAATTCCCAATTTTTTTTTTTTTAATAGAGAAATAAATGAACTAAAATAAATAAATAAATGAACTAAAATAAAATAGGAATAAAAAATAAAAATAACAACTAAACTAGTTACACAATTAATTATGAAACTAACTATTGAACCTAAAATAAATTGTTTTATTTATTTATTTTTATTGTTATTTTTTTTTTACAATAAAGGAAATCTAAAATAAAATAAACTAAACACATTCACATATTGTGTAAATAACGACGGATTAAACAAATGAAAACAAACTACACTAACAAGTAATGAAATAACTAATAAAGAGCAAATAAATAATAATAATAATAAATGAAACAACTAAATAAAATAAAATAAATAAACAACTAAACAGCTAAATAAATAAATAGACAACCTAGGAACAAAAGTGAATTAGAAAAGCCAAGTATAAATAGCTAAATAATTTTTTTTATTTATTTACATTTTTTATAGAAAGGTACCGCACGTGCGCTGGATTGGGCCGCACATGTGACGATCATCTTCTTGCTATCCAGAATTTTTTTTTCTCATTTTTTTTTTTTTTTAAAGTATGAACCATAGATCATGATTTGAACAAAAATAAAATCAAAACTCTATTTATCTACTTCTACACTTACTAATCTAAACAAAAAGTAAAGTTTACCTTGAAAAAATGGAGAAAGAGGGGGAAAAAATGGAGATTCGTCGGAAAAAATGGTGGTCGCCAAATATTCGACGGACGGAGAGGAAATAGTGATGCCGACGGTGAGATGGTGGTAAGGAAGAAGGAAGGAAGATTGACAGTTGAAGGGTTGGTGATGGTGGAGTGTGATGAGTTGGTGGGTTTGTGGGGTTGTGAGAGAGTGAGAGAGAGAGAGAGAGAGAAAGAGAGAGAGAGAGAGAAGATCTGTGAGTGATTGTAAGAGAAGTGGGTTAGGTTTTGATAAATTTTTTTTTTTTTAAAAACAAAAACGAAAATAAAACAAATAAAATAAGTTGAACAAAGAAATCATATTTTTTTATTTATTATTTTTTTATTTATCATTTATTATTATTTTTTATATGTAAATAAAATAAAGAAATAAAAATAAATAAAGAAATAAAATTTGTACATTTATTTTTGTTTTTGTTTAATTTTTTTTTTAATTTAATTTGTTTATTTAACCAAGGCCACGCATCTGTATATAAAGCAGGCATGGAACAAATTCAAAAGAGAGCTTTTTTTTTTTTTTGAAATAATAGCCGTACGTGCGGGAGTGTACGTCGCATGTGCGGACGCACTCCCCGCACGTCCCCCGCGCACCTGCTTTTAAAGCAGTAGATGAATTGGTGAGTCAAAGAATTGCCGCACGTGCGGTAGGTATTCCCGCACGTGCGGGAATTTTTTTTTTTCTGTAGAACGACGTTCCGTACGTGTGGGGCCCAGGCTGCACATGCGGTACCCAGGCCGCACGTGTGGTGTGCAAGCCGCACTCCTCCTCCGCACTTGCATTTAAAACAGTGTGCACAAGTTGGGAGATGTGATTTTGCCACACGTGCGGGAATTTTTTTTTTTTTAATAACCATTTTTTTTTTCAACCCAACTTATACCTTAATTTTACAATCAAAATAAGAATAGCTCTTGCAAACAAATAAAAGTTTAATAAATGTATAATCTTCACGGGAAAACCATGGGTACTACTTTTCTCCCTAACTGTGTTTGTAACTTTCCCTATGCTCCAACAGGGTGACAAACTAGATTGATTCAGTATCCAGAATCGAGGCGCATAAAGCTAACTCGACCTATGGGGCTGCCATACAGAGTTCAAGCCGGGGTGGTTTTAAAGCAATCTCCACACGCCTGGGTATTTAAATTAGACTCTAGTCTCGGAAATTCCAAACCTTTGTGTTCTATGCTTTGCCATTCGAACTCTAGTTTCCACTGTCTCAGTTGGTCTCCTAGGAACTCACTACAAACACGGTTAGGTGACTATACCAGACCGTCAGATGTCGTTCGGGTATGGCTAACACCAAAGGAATTATACATTTAGAGGATTTAAAGTCTCCTAGACGCAAATAAAGCATAACAAGAACAAAGAAAAATAGAATAGAATAGAAGGGAAAGAAAATAGAATAAGAAATCAATCTATCAATCATAGTAAAAAGAGTCCATCAAAGCAATGGACTCAATCATATCCCCATTCCCAATCCCCTCTATATATGGCTTCGATCTTTGGTAGGGGTGCAACTCAAGCGGATTCGGTCGGGTTGGGGGTTTGCCTAAGCCCAGCCCTAATTGTATTTGGCAGTGCCCAAGCCCGTCCAAGCTTGACCATCAACCCGAGCATTGCTGCCCAAGCCCGGACCAAGCTTTATATTTTGAACTTGGGTTAGCCCGAATTGCCCGAATTGCCCGAAATTCACAAGTCCAGCAATCTAAAATAACCTGAGCACTGTTTAGCTAATAGCTAGACTAAAGATCAACAATAACTTTTCTTTTACAATAAACAATTTAAGTTTAAAAATAAAATAAAATAACATTGAAATACCATAAATTATATAAAATGACTTTAATCCAAACTTAAAACATAAACAGGGCTTAAACACAAGCAAGCAGAGCACAGGCTTGGTCGGCTCTGTTTTTTTAATATAAATATATATATATATATCTAATGTGAATCAAACACAAGATCATATATATATATAAGTCACAATCTTGCAAGAGCTAATTATATATATTTATTAGCCTAAATTATATATATATATATATATAATTATTATTGGCCCAGATTATATATATATAAATCAGTTACATATTCCTGATGCAAGAATAAAGAAGGGGAAAGCTTACCCAAGGCGGATCTACCAGGGTTGAAGAAGGAGGAAGTGAAGGTGGAGATTGAGGACGATAGGGTTTTGCAGATTAGCGGAGAGAGGAAGGTTGAGAAGGAGGAGAAGAACGATACTTGGCACCGTGTGGAGCGCAGTAGCGGGAAGTTCGTGAGGCAGTTTAGGCTGTCGGAGAATGCGAAGATGGATGGGGTGAAGGCAGCTATGGAGATTTACCTCCGCCGTTCTTCAAAGTTCAACTCTCCTGAACAAAAAATGAAATGAGTCTGAGAGTGAGAGATAAGATAGGTAGGGTTTTCTTTAGATTTAATCTAATGGTACACATAAAAGATGCTAATTCAACGGTGAAAGACTACCCAAAAAAAATAAATAAATAAATAAAAATTAAGAATAGCTCTTTTATTTAATTTATATATATTATATAATTTATATAATATATTAAATTCAATTCGGGTTCGGGTTGCTCGGGTTGGCCATTGATTCTGCCCAAGCCCGGACCGAATTATAATTCGGGCATAAAAAATCTGCTCAGGCCTGTCCAGATTACAAGATATAGTTGCCCAAGCCCTAAAAAAACTCGGGCTAGGCTCGGGTTGCTCAGGTTGAGCCTGCCCGAGTTGCACCCCTAGCCTTTGGCCATTCACTTTGAAAGTGTGGCCAGTCTTTGGATCTTGCACCTCAATGACGCCATGAATAAATGTCTCAACAACCACAAAGGGACCATCTCATCTAGATCTAAGCTTTCCCAGAAAGAGTCTCAATTTTGAGTTAAAAAGCCACACTTTTTGGCCGGGTTCAAAGGATTTTCTATTAATGTGCTTGTCATGGAATTCTTTAGTCCTAGCTTTAAAAATTCTCGAACTCTCATATGCATCATTCCGGATTTCCTCCAACTCATTGAGTTGCAATTTCTGGTTAAGCCTAGCCGCAGCCATATCGAAGTTAAACTTCTTTATGGCCCACAATGCTCGGTGCTCAAGTTCAACCGAGAGATGGCAAGCTTTGCCAAACACCGCCCTATATGGTGACATCCTAATGGGTGTCTTATAAGCAGTGCGGTAGGCCCATAATGCATCAATCAACCGTTGTGACCTATTTTTCCTATTTGGCCTCACCATTTTCTCTATTATGTGCTTTATCTCCTTATTTGAGACTTCCACTTGGCCACTAGTTTGGGGTGGTATGGAGTGCCAACTTTATGAGTGATAGAGTATTTCTTGACTACCGACTCAAAGAACCGGTTACAAAAATATGTACCCTGATCACTTATTATGGCTCTAGGAAACCCAAAACGACTAAAGATGTTTTCATGCAAAAATTTGATTATCATTCTATGATCGTTTGTTCGGGTAGCTATCGCCTTCACCCACTTAGACACATAATCTACTGCCAATAGAGTATACTCAAACCCGAATGACGGCGGGAAAGGTCCCATAAAATCAATCCCCCAGACATCAAATATCTCTACCACAAGAATAGGGGACATTGGCATCATGTCACGTCGAGATATCGAACCCATATGCTGATAGCACAAACAAGTTCTACAAAATTAATGTGCATCTTTAAAAATTGTGGGCCAATAAAACCCGCTCTGTAAAATCTTGGCGGCCGTTTTATGCCCACTAAAATGACTGTCACATGTAGAAGAATGATAAAATGTAAGAATGCTATGCACCTCACTCTTCGGCACACACCGTCGGATCACTTGGTCAGAGCAATATTTAAACAACTCCAGATCCTTCCAAAAATAATACCTGACTTGCGAAAAGAATCGGTCTTTGTCTTGCTTAGACCAATTTTGCGGAATTTGCCCAATGGCCAAGTAATTCACAATATGTGCAAACCACGGGGGGCTCACTCGTGACAGCTCAAGGAGTTATTCGTTACCATATTCTAAGATCCTTTCTTATCTCGAATCTCTAGGTCAAATTCTTGAAGCAAAAAAATCCATTGAATTAACCTAGATTTGGTCTCTTTCTTTGATAGTAAATATCACAAAGCGGCATGATCAGTGAAGACTATGACCTTGGAACCTAGGAGATAGGCCCGGAATTTATCTAAGACAAAGACTACAGCTAGCAACTCTTTCTCGGTGGTAGTGTAATTCAATTGTGCATCCGAGAGAGGGCGACTAGCATAGTATATAGCATATGGTGCCCTATTGACCCTTTGACCCAACATAGCCCCAATAGGATAATCTGAGGCATCACACATGATTTCAAAAAGAAGTGGCCAATTCGGTAATTTCATGATTGGGGCGGTAGTAAGGGCTATTCTCAGTGTTTGAAAAGCCTTCAAGCATGCCTCGTCAAAGATAAAAGGCGTGTCCTTAACAAGTAAACTGCACAAAAGACGTGATATTTTACTAAAGTCTTTTATGAACCTACGGTAAAAACCTGCATGCCCTAGGAAAGACCTAATTTGACGCACGGAATTAGGTGGATGAAAGCCTGCAATGAGGTCAACCTTAGCTTTTTCTACCTCTATACCTCGAGGGGACCTAATGTGTCCCAACACTATACCCTCACGAACCATAAAATGGCTCTTTTCTTAACTCAAAATTAGGTTTGCCTTAGTACATCGTTCCAATACTGTAGTCAAGTTCCTAAGGCATTACTCAAAAGATGGTCCAAACACCGAAAAATCATCCATGAAAACCTCTAAGAATTTCTCCACCATATCGGAGAAAATGGCCATCATACACCGTTGAAAAGTCACCGGTGCATTACATAGCCCAAAGGGCATGTGCCTGTAAGCTACAACCTGATTGACATTAAACACACATAAAATATATAGTTTGACAAGCAAGTAAAATTAAGAGATCCTAATTAACGGCCTCAATGTTGCACAATTCGGCCTTAATCATTTGCCTTTATTTTCTGTGACGAGGGCATGAGACTAATCTCCACCCATGTCTTTCTTTCTTGCCTCTTCACTGAATAGAGCATCAGTGACCATGTTCGTTGTCAGTCTTTCTTCTGGTGCAAAGTTGCTGAGGGACACCACCAACGTCTCCCAACTGTTTGAAAAAGAACTGAGCAGTAAAAGGGCCTGCATCTCATCATCTAACTCCATTTTGACAGTTGCCAGTTGGTTCACTAGATTTTGAAACCCACTGGTGTGTTCAACAACAGAGATACCGTTTTGTTCCGAGCAGTCTTTGACTAGTACATGCCTTCTAACTTCGTCCAGAAAGCATAGGCATTAGTCTCCTGGGCGACATGATGGAAGACATTGTGATCGATCCATTGCCTGATCTGGCCAATGGTCTTTCGGTTCTTCCGCTTCCAGTCTTCATCAGTTTTCGTTGCTGGTTTAACTCCATTAAGCTCAGTGAGGTCAAACAAATCTCTGCAATACAGGATATCCTCCATTCTGGGCTTCTAGATTGCATAGTTGGAAGCAGTCAACTTTATCATGGATCCTGAAGTCGACGTTGATTCCTCCATCAGACTTCATCATTGAGTCCAGACTGATCAAATTAGCTGGAAAATCACTTCGAATTGACAAAATAAAAACCGTAAATTTTTGAAATCTGATTTGCAAAATATGACCGTACGGATGTATCTGAAATATTCCAAATAGTTGGAAAGAACTATTAGATCATCAAAAACGGACTCAGAATGGCTCAGATTAAGCCAAAACAAGTTGGACAGCTTAGATTGGTGAAATTTGGTGTGGCTGAGAAGCACTAGATAATTCTTCCAGTGCGGATGACGTCAGCGGCTTGGTCAACGGCGTAGTCAACGCGGCTTGGTCAGCGGCGCAGCTTTGGTCAACAGCTCCGGCTTGGCTCCACTCGGCTTGGAGGCTCGGCTTGGTCAATAATTTGGTCAACTCACTCGAATGACGTCAGTGCCGGCGGCAAGACGTCAACTACCGACGATGGGTGACATCAGCTTCTGGAAGAACGAAGAAGATGCGTGCAGCGCGTGGTGGCGCGTACGGCTTTGTCCGGTGTCCTTTTTCGGCGCGGTTTTCACCTTTGTGCCATCTCATCAAGACTTTCAACCTGGTGTGATCAAAAGTGGATTTCGACCACTTTGAATCCTGGGCAAGTTTTGAGAATAGACTCCGTTTTTTTCAAAAAATGACTGACGAGGCTCTGATACCACTTTGATAGGATCAAACACACCTAGAAAATAATCTCACACACAGAGAACACAATATTTATGTGGTTCGGTCCAATGCCTACGTCTACAGAGCAGAAATGAGAATTTTCACTAAAACAAAGCAAAAATACAAAATGGAGGAGGAGGAGTATCTCACTCTCTCTACTCAACTCAGAGCTCTCATACACTTCTCATAACTCTCTTTTTTTCTGATACAATACATCATCTCTCTCCTGTCTTTATTTATACACAGCGAGAGAGAGAGAGAGAAGGAGAGGGGAGACAAACCCACATAATTTCTACATTCTTTAATGGTGAGGGTGAGTGTCAACAATAGCAACAACGTAAAGAAAAAAGAGAGTTTTGCAGATGCCCAGCTCGGACTTTCACTTGAGGTAGAGGTCCTTATACGCCATCTTTGCATGACTCTCTACATGCATGCATGGGGTTGGAGCAACATCCATCTCCCGACTTTAGTTCGCGTGGACTAGAGATCTCTGACTCTGTTTGTGACTTTGGTTTTGTGGGTCTTGCTTTGATTCTGGCTGTGGTTGGTTCACAAGTGGTTTTGTGGGTCTTGCTTTGATTCTGATTGTGGTTAGTTCACAAGTTTTTGGTTATTACATCTAGACCCTTGGCTTGATTGTTTTGTTCTATTTTGGGTTTATTATAATTAAACCCCTCAGTTTTCTAGGTATGTCTCTGGCTTCGAATGAATGTGCCTACTGTAATCAAAAGGGTCATTGAAAGTACCATTGTCCTCAGAATGGATGTCTGTCTGTTCGGCCTCCCGCCTATTTTACTGCATCTGCTCTGGCTCCTGATCCTGACTTTGCTTCCTTGAGTGTTCAGATTAGCCAGCTTCAACATACACTATCTACCTCACAGTCATCTCCATCTACCTCCATTGTTTCCTCTCTTCATTTAGGTTTGCTTGGGTCTTCTTCAGGTATCTTTTCGTCTGTCTGGCTTTTTGACTCTTGTGCCTCTCATCATATGACTCCTTATCTCTTTTTACTTCAGAATTGTACTCTCCTTCGATTTCCTATGCTGCTAATGGGTTTGGTATGTCAGTTATATCTGTTGGGTCTGTCCTACCGTCTGTTATGTCTGCAGTCTTTATTCGATCTGTCTTATATGTTCCTCAGTTATTTGTCAATTTATTATCTATTGGTCAACTTGATGTCTCTGGTTTTGATGTTATCTTTTTTTCTTCTATCTGTTCTATGTAGGATCGAATGTCCAAGCAGCAGATTAAGACTGGCCATAGAGTTGGAGACCTCTATGTGGTGGAAAGCTTGCATCTACTTATGCCTACCTCTCCAACTGACTTTTCTTCTTTTCAGTTAGATTCTCTATCCAGTCCTTTCTATTCGTAACATTCTAGATTAGGGAATTTGTCTGCTGATCACTTACGATCTTTAGCTCAGTCAAGTATATTGGGTAAAGTTTCTAGTCAACTTACCGAGTGTCGGGGGTGTAAACTTGCCAAAATGACAACCTTACCTTTCTGTAACAGTACTTCTATATCTACTATACCGTTTTCTTTAGTTCATACTGATGTCTGGGGCCCTTCTCCCGTTCTCACCAAAGGGGGTTCTGTATACTATGTGTCATTCGTTGATGATTGCACCCGTTACACTTAAGTTTATCTTATGACTCATAAGTCCGATTTCTATCAGATATACCGTACCTTTTAGTCTATGATTACTACTCAGTTTGGGTCTATAATTAAAGTCTTACGGTCTGATTTGGATGGGGAATATTTTAAAAATGAGTTATGTGAGTATTTGGCTAATTTGGGTACTATTCACTAAACTTCTTGTACAGATATATCTACCCAAAATGGTCTAGTCGAGCGTAAACATCGTCGTCTCCTTGAGACAGCTAGGTTTCTTTTTCTCTCTGACTCAGTTCCGGCTCCATTCTGAAGGGAGGCAGTTCTTACTGCTGCTTTTCTTCTCAACCGCATGCCTACTCCCCTTCTTTCTGGTCGGTCTCTTTATGAGGCTTTGTTCTCCCAAATTCCTAACTACTCCATTCTTCGTGTGTTTGGGTCTGCCTGTTTTGTCCTTCTTCCCCACAAAGATAAGACCAAACTTAGTGCCCAGTCTGTCGTTTGTGTCTTTTTAAGTTACAATCTTACTCAGAAAGGCTACCGCTGTTACGATCCTGTCTCTCGTCTCCTTTATGTCTCCCTTACTTTCAGCTTCCCCCTCTCACTGCTCCAGTTTCTAAAGAGGATTTGGTTCACACTGACCTTTTTCCTTCTGAGGTCCCGTCTGATGAGTACATCTCCACTGTTCCTCTTGAGCCCATTCCTATTTCTCCGTTTGCGTCACCTATGGCTCCTTCTCCTCCTTCAGTTTCTTCTCCCCTTCCGTTGTTGGTCTATTCTCGTCGCCAGGCTCCTCTACCACTAGTTGTCTCTATTCTTATTGCTGTTCTTTCTGCTTCTGACGACTCTGATTTTGCTGCACACCGATATCCTCATCGTGAGCATCGTCCTCCAAATAGGTTGGGTTGGTCTAATACATATTTTTCTGCTTCCTATCGTACATTTTTGTCTGTTATTCATTCTTTTTTAAAACCACAGTCTTACACGGAGGCTTGTTAGGATCCTAATTGGGTTCAAGTTATGAAGGATAAGTTGTTTGCCTAACAGAAGACTAACACTTGGGAGTTGGTTCCTTTGCCTGTTGGCAAGAATCTGGTTGGTTGCAAATGGGTTTATAAAGTCAATACTCATTCTGATGGTTCTCTCGAGGGCTACAAAACTCGCTTAGTTGCCAAAGGTTTCTCACAGGAGTATGGTATTGATTATGAGGAGACATTTGCTCCTGTTGGCAAGATGACTACTGTCCGTACCTTGATTTCTGTTGCTGCTGTTCGACATTGGCCTCTCTATCTGTGGGAGCCGAATAATCGATAGAGGCAGAAGGCGCACAATACAGGGCTGGTAATAATCGGCCGAGTCCGAATACAATATTTGGGCCAAATAAGTGTGTAGCACTGGAGCCGGATAATGAAAAGGATAGTGATCAAAAAGTAGGCCCTGGTCCCGAGGATAGAGAAAAGCAGGTATAAATACAGGAACAACATATTTGGAAGGTATGTAAGAATCACTCCATTTAACTTAAACGACAAGCTATCTTGAGTGTCTGAACTAACTTGTCCGTCGGAGTGCTAATTCCGGCACCCCCGACCAGAATGTTTCCATTTTTTCAGGTGACTAGCTAAGGATAAGCAGCGTCTCCCAGGATCAGAAGAGTATTTCCAAACCACTTCTCCACAATTGGCGCCATCTGTGGAAATACTCAACTACATCCATGGCAGGCGTGACTGAAGATCCTTCGGTAGCCATTGACGAGACCGCGCAAGGAGATGACCTCACTCCTGCAAATATGCTCGGGAAAGAAACCATCGCTACAAGACGCGCCTTGAACTTCGATTCACCAACGACCTCAGCGCAAGAGACAATGTAGGCGATCATGGAACAAGCAAAGCAGAATGAACAAAGGCTGGTGCACATGATTGTTGAAAATGAACGTCTCCGTCAAGATTTGGCCCTCGAAGTCGCAAAATCGAGAGAAGCCATGTGCCAAGATCCTAAACGACCTCCGAGGGCCGGTGGACAACGACCTCAAGCCCGGCCCAAGGATACCAATAGCGACTCCAATTCATTATCCACGGAGCTCACCAAGAAAGGACGATCAGAAACTTCTAGCTCCTCCGAAAAGAGTCTGCATACAAGGAACAAGCGTAAGAGGAGCAGTTCAGACGAGGATAACCAGCACGATCCTTTTGTCCGACGGATTACAAGGGCGGCCTTGCCCAAGAAGTTCAAAGCTCCGTCATTCACTATTTACGATGGAAAATCAGATCCCACCGATCATATCCATCATTACAAGCAGGCCATGACATTGCATGCAGACAACGAAGCCCTCATATGCCATATATTCCCCAGCAGCCTGGGGCCATTAGCCGTCAGGTGGTATTATAAGCTGGAGCCGGCCTCCATCAAAAGCTTTCATCAATTACAGAAATCCTTCAGGGCCAGGTTCATCACCAACGAGGTACAGCCGAAACAGGCCGACTCTCTCTGGGCTATGCAGATTCAGTAAGGAGAAATGCTCAGAGCGTACTCGGCGCGATATTGGGAGTGTTTCAACCTCGTCGACGACACTTGTAACGACTTCATGGCCATCACCGCCTTCAAAATGGGACTACATCCTGACAGTCCTCTTCGCAGTTCCCTGACTAGAAGACCACCCAAAACGGTCTGGGCGTTGATGAAGAAAGTTGAGGAGTATTGTAAAGTGGAAGACGATGCCTTGAGAATAAAGGCCGGCCAAATGTCCAACAAAACGGCCCCCCCTGAAATTGCCCAACTAATAAGTTCCGTGCCACCTCCTAGCCCAGAGCCTCGGCAGCGCACTAAACGAGACAAAAGGCGGGATACACGCCGATCAAGCGATCAATGTCCCCACCGGACGAATGAGCAATTACAAGTCGACGGCAGACGCTCGAGACGTGCCGACAAAAAGCACACAGAGTTTTCAGAACCAATCGCTATAATAATGACCAAAATCCAACACCTTCCATTCTTTAAATGGCCGTCAAAGATGGTGGGGCCTCCCGACACGCGAAGAAGGGATCGGCGGTGCGAATATCACAAAGATCACGGCCAGGAAACAGAGAGTTGTTACGCATTAAAAGATCACCTGGAAGAACTGGTGCAAGACGGCCGGCTGCAACAGTATGTGAGACAGGGCAGGCCAACCAAGGCACTAGCCTTGCGGCAGGACTCCCCTCCACTTGGCGTGATCCACGTAATCTATAGCCTGCCTGCACCCTCAACCGTGCACACAATTCAATCACGTCCAATCCCTCAAGAGCAGCGTATTCCCACTGAATGGCCCCAAGAAGCTCCGACAATTGCTTTTCATGACGCCGACCTTATTGGCACAGCAATTCCCCACATTGATCCATTGGTCATTCGATTACGCATAAACTGGTTCACCATTGAACGAATTCTCATAGACCTAGGGAATACTTCAGAGGTTATGTATTACCAAACTTTCATCAAACTCGGCCTCAACGAGTCAGATCTGTGTCCGGCACCTCGTCCATTGTTCGGCTTTAATATGAACCCCGAATACCCGTTAGGGAAGATCATATTACCCGTCCGAGCGGGCTCCAGAACGGTCGAAGTAGAATTCCTGGTTGTAAAGCTCCCTTTGCCGTATAATGTCATCATGGGGCGAACCTGGCTACATATTATGAAGGCCATTCCAAGCACTTATCATCAGCTCTTGCGCTTCCCGACAGCCCATGGCGTTGAAGAGATCCGTGGCTCCTCCCAATCGGCACAAGCAGCGATTTTATGAAAACCATATCACTGACCCGACCTGTGGGCTTTGATACTTGTATATATTTCACTTCTGCAATGCAAACCATCTTTCTTTGTCGATTCAGCTTCATCTCACAAATCCCATTATGCCACTCGTCATAATGACGATTCGGAGCCCCCTTTGGTGAATGACACCTTAGGGCCGATTAAGTCTCCAGTTTTGGAGCCCCCTTTGGTGAATGACACCTTAGGGCCGATTAAGTCTCCGGATTCGGAGCCCCTTTTGGTGCATGACACCTTAGGGCCGATTAAGTCTCCGGATTCGGAGCCTCCTTTGGTGCATGACACCTTAGGGCCGATTAAGCCTCCAGATTTGGAGCGCCCTTCGTGGATATCACGATTGGCCACATTAAGTCTCCGGATTCGGAGCCCCCTTTGGTGAATGACACCTTAGGGCTGATTAAGTCTCCGGATTCGGAGCCCCTTTGGTGCATGACACTTTAGGGCCGATTAAGCCTCCGAATTCGGAGCGCCCTTCGTGGATATCACGATTGGCCACATTAAGTCTCCCGATTCGGAGCCCCCTTTGGTGAATGACACCTTAGTGCCGATTAACTTTCCGAATTCGGAGCCCCTTTGGTGTATGACACCTTAGGGCCGATTAAGCCTCCGGATTCGGAGCGCCCTTCGTAGATATCACGATTGGCCACATTAAGGCTCGGGATTCGAAGCCCCCTTTGGTGAATGACACGTTAGGACCGAGTAAGGCTCCGGATTCAGAGCCCCCTTTGGTGCATGACACCTTAGGGCCGATTAATCCTCCTGATTTGGAGTCTCCCTTTTTACACGAACAAAAGAAAATTTGTCAATCATTGACAATGTCAAGGCAAGATGCAAATAAACAAATTCAGCATAAGACAAATGTTTGAAATACAAGTTTTTATTCGAGCAGACAGTTGTTACATAAACGCAATTTGCATTTGAGCATTACAATTTTTATTTAATCAGAAACTTGTTAGATAAAACGTAACTCGTATTCGAGCACTACAATACTCATTCCCAATCTGAAAAGCTAAAAAGAGGAGAAGACGCATTGGTAAAGCGGCAGTGCCGAATCAGCTCTCGTCACCCAGAAGTCCTCCGCGGTTTGCAATGCCTCGAGCCAACTGTGCCCAAGTCCTCCCTCGATACCATTGTCAATGTCAAGGCAAAGATCCAGGACAAGGAGGGATAAATCCAACGGTCGTTGCTTTTCCTTTTGGGGTGATCTGCTCCGACGACTTGAAGGTTCATGCCAACTTTCGGGCACCATACTTCCCATACGGATGGCCCCTCCGCCACGATCCATGGCGACACCAAGGTCGGCTGAACTCCAGCCTCTAACTAACATCCCCACGTAACCAACCTCACATAAGCGCTTGTTTATCTGCGCAAGGCGCCCACTCCTTTTATTTTTAATACTGGCAGCGATCTCGAGGCCCCAATCCCGAGGCGATTTCACTAACGCTAAATTCCATAAGCGAAACGTCGATTGACATTCCCCGCGGCGTAAGTGGTCCAAACGACTTTTTGAAGCACGTGCATTGGCCAAAAATCTAAGCCAAGAGCCGAGTTGAACTCGGCAGAACCACTCTACTTACCGGCTTGTGGCTTCAGGTTACAATAGCCAGTGAGGAATGAACGGCTGTCACATATGGATTGACCCTGCCGGTCAACGCTTATATATCCATTCAAACACAATAAAACGAAACACATACATGCCGAATAAGAACTGCAATAAAATATTTGTGACAAAACGTTTTCTATATTTATTCAAAACAAGCGATAAATTACATAGTTTTGAACATGATCCGCGTTTCAGCCTTACAATAAATATAACTATGCGGCGTCACCCTCATCATCACTCTTCTCGACTTCAAAGGCAGAAAACGAAAAATGTTTGCTGTGATAGAGTGGTGATGCCGACTCAATGCCGCCGCTCGAAGAGTTTCTACGGCTTGAGATGCCTTAATCCAACCGTGCCTAAATCCACGATTCTCACATCGGCAAACTTCTTCGGCCAGTTTTTCCTTGGTCTTCTCGATTCCGACTCTTCAGCCTTCGTGGAAACCTTTCTCATAGGCCCTTCCCTTTGCGCTTTCCATCGCGAACATACTCACCGTATCGCGATCGGTAAACGCAGCACTGATGAGCCGGTTGGTAACCCTCTCTTCCACGATTGGGTTTTCTGCCCAGAGGGTTGTGCCTGGGCCACCTTGGTCTTCCTCAACTCGCGCTTAGCCGCCTCCGCGCGGGCCTCCAAACTTCGAATACGTTCATCCTTCTTCTCCATTTCTCGGCGGGCAACGCGCAATCGCATGCCGATTTCATAGGCAGTGTACAGCCCCTTCACCGCCCCATGAACGCCTTCGCGAAAAACTTCATAGTCTTGGCGACCTACCATCGATTGCTGAACCTCAGGCGGGAAAATTTGTCGAGCAAACTCGACCGCTACATTTGGGTCTCGAACGATCGAGTCCGACTTCGTCAAGGGTCTATTCCCCACAAATACCGCGAAGCTTAATGGGCGCGGATTCACCTCGGGTTCCCTCTCGACTCGAGGTTGGGAAGTTCTGCCCTGCGACAGCTTGTCCCGCCTGGGCGACCTGCTTCAACGTCGAGGAGACTGACGCCGCTCTCGATCCCTGGAACTCCTGCTCCCTGCGCGTGGAGGGTCTCTACTTCGATTCATGTCTCCACCAAGCTTAGCCAGCATCTTCGCTTCCCCTCTACTGTTAAAGAAAAGTTTGTTCGACATTCACTCGATACCCTCAAACGCTGGAGTCAGTCGTTTGCTACGCTCATGAAAGTTTCACCTTTAATCATTTATCCTGAACAGAGGCAGCATACTCGAGGCCATCTCATTAATTGTAAAACCCATACGCCCAGCACCGACCGGATCGACCCACTTGGGGCCAAGACAGACCTTAGACCCAGCCGGCCTACGAATCGATCCTTCACAACTCTTAAGGTCGTTTCATACGGCTCCCGAACGTTCGCGCACCGCCTGGGGCAAGGGCAGATTCCTAAATCTATTCGGCTTATGTACCCCAGCCGGCCCACAAATCGATCCTTCACAACTCTTAAGGTCGTTTCATACGGCTCCCGAACGTTCGCGCACCGCCTGGGGCAAGGGCAGATTCCTAAATCTATTCGGTTTATGTACCCTAGCCGGCCCATGAATTGATCATTCACAACTCTTAAGGTCGTCTCATACGGCGCCCGAACGTTCGCGCACCGCCTGGGGCAAGGGCAGATTCCTAAATCTATTCGGCTTATATACCCCAGCCGGCCCATGAATAAATCCTTCACGACTCGTAAGGTCGTTTCATACGGCGCCCGAACGATCGCTTGGGGTAAGGGCAGACTCATAAACCGATTCGACCCAGTACCCACAATACGCGGCACATGAATGATAATTCAATATCGTCATAGGATACTCAATTTCTGAAAGCTAGAACAGCAACGATTCTATCCAAATTCGTGAAAGGAAAAGTATTCTTCATTAACATAACTTCACAAACTATGAACAAGTAGTGGAGAAATAGCAAGGCAATTTTCATTAATAAATTGAGCGCAAACAGTAACACCAATTTATACATGAAAACTAGCCTGAGCTAACAAAAACTTACATCAAAACCAAAAGTCTACCAAACAAAAAACTTGAATTAAAATCAAACGAGACGACTCCCAGATCAATCCTCGGGGTTAGACTCAAGTGGCTCAACGTCCACTTGCTCGTAGGGAATTGGCAAGGCCAATGTAACTCCAGCAGCAGCAAGAGCTTTGAGCCATCCATGTTTGAACCCCCGATTCTCGAATTTAGGGACTTCATCTACATATTCGGTGAAGGCGGCGCTTTTTCCTGCCTCAAATGCCGCAGAAGCTTCAAAATCGGCTTTCTCCTTGGTGGCCTTGAGCTCCGCTAACTGAACCTCCGCCTTGGCAAGTGCCTCCTTGGCTAACTTGAGCGACTCTTTGCATGCATTTGCCCTACTCTCAGCGTCAGAACGGAGCTGTTCGGCTGAGTGAGCCCTCTCTTTCTCTGCTTCAGCTCGCGCACCCTCCATCGCGGCTCTCATACTTTCAAATTTGGCCCTACTCTTTTGACCGTCCGCCTCCGCTTGCAAACGATCAATTCTGCCGAGGGCATCATGGAGGCGACGGCCTAGGTCCGCGATCCTGCCAACAGTCTGCAAGACAAGGTGGGATTGTTAGATATCTTTAACGAAAACAAAGTCAAGAGAACTTGAGATGGTCACTAACCAGGAATGCTGATTGCGCAGATAGGGCTACGGCCATAACATCCGGCACGGCGCGAAAGGCTGCAACGTCAGCCGGCAAGGAAATCGACGCCGCAAGGCTCAACGCCACGGCTGGATCCTCAATGGCCGAGGCATCGGAAGAGATCGGCGTATCTTTGATCTTAGGTCGAATAATAAAAGGCACAGCCACACCCGGCTCTTCTAACTGAGGCCGTTTGGAAGCAAGGCTAATTTCTGACCCAGCCTCTCCCTCGGCATTACGCTTTTCGCCCCGCTCCTCCGGAATCAGCCGTTCATCAGTGACCTATTCCTCAAGCTCTTCCTCCATTTTGGTCTCAGCGACCTCAATCGTCTCTTCGATAACGGGTACGAAATTTTTAATCAAGTTGGGCTCAGAATGGGCGGCCTCGGCCTTCTTTCGAACGGCCATTCGCTCGGCATTTTTCCTTCGGGCCATCTGCGTAAGGCTTTCCCCAGCCATAACTTCAAAAATATCGCCGGGTAGGTCCCCCAAATTTGCAAAAATATCTTCGAACAAAAACTCTGCCCGACCCAAAGTGGACGGTGAAGGCCGGTTAAGTCCCGCAACCTCAAATGCCGAACGTATCGCTTCGTCGACCTCTTCGGCCCCCTCAGCAACCTCTCTTGTTGGTTCGGCAGCTACCTCTACCACCAGATCAGCCTCTGCCCTCGGATCCGAATCTTCGAGGCCAATTTGCCTAAGGTTCTTGAAGCTGGGAAAGATAAGAGCCGAAAGGTGTTGATCGCCGGATGGAATTGGTATGCCTTCCGCAGTCGAGAATGTAGTGTAAGTCGGTTCGTATCGGAGGAGTATGTGAGCCGCTCTCCCTTGCTTTTGTACGTTTGGACGGCCGAAGTATCTGAGCGCGGACTTAATCTCCTCAAGAACCGCCCCGTCGGTTGCTGGAAGAATTTTCTTCAATCTGTTACCTGCAAAGAACAAGGGACAATTAAAGGGAGAAAGGCCGAGTGAAGGGTAAGTCAACAAACAACAAGGCGTCGCGCGGCAACCTAGATCACCCTTTCGTCTAGGAATAGGATCTAGGCGGTCTTCGCCTTTCCCGAACTCCCAGTTACCTTGGACGTTGACCATTACGTCGTCAACCCTCTTACCAGAACTGGCAAGCATGGTTATTAAGTGATGGTCAGTGTCCTTGGCCCTGAGAAAATATCGCCCCAGCCGGCCGGAAGATTTGGCCAAAGCGTAGCAGTGCCAAATTGCCGGAATGCCAAGGTTGATCCTAAGACGCCGATTCAACTCAATCACCCCCATGATGATTCGAAAGAAATTGACGTTAGGTTGAGAAGGAATCAGACTCCAATAGCGAAGGACAACCCTAAGCAGTGGGTGTAGGGGAAAACGGACTCCGCCTTCCGCTATGGACAAAAGAGGGAAGACGATCGTATTCTGATCCTCCCTCTCTATATCAAGGGTACTGTCCGTCACAAGAGATAAGTGGACGTCGTCGGGAATGGAAAAATGTCTCCGGAATCCGGAGATACGACCCTTGGAAAGGAGGTCTTTCAAGTGTTTAGCCATGTTCGCAGGGATTCAAGGTTTCACCGAAATCAAAATGACAAACAGAAAACAGGATCGTAAAGAAGGGAGAAGAAGACTTACGAAGATTAAACGGAGACGAGGTTAGACGGAGAGGAGTTGCAGAGCATGCGAGTCAGAGAAGGGATAACTGCTGGAGGTCTAAGAGTCTCGAATACTCGACGAACTGTGTATTCGAAAAGACTGAAATTTCAAATCATAATAAATACGAAACACGCAATTGAGGCGGGAAGGCGTAATGATGAATGAAAAGGTGTGCGCGTCCTGACATCTACATGGGGATGCGCGAAGCCGCCTGACCAGTTTTAACTTTTCCAATCCAAGACCAAACACGTCGATTAACTACCGTCAATAGGGAGTTCGGGCGGCAATTGTGGGAGCCGAATAATCGATAGAGGCAGAAGGTGCACAATACAGGGCTGGTAATAATCGGCCAAGTCCGAATACAATATTTGGGCCGAATAAGTGTGTAGCACTGGAGCCGGATAATGAAAAGGATAGTGATCAAAAAGTAGGTCCTGGCCCCGAGGATAGAGAAAAGCAGGTATAAATACAAGAACAACATATTTGGAAGGTATGTAAGAATCACTCCACTTAACTTAAACGACAAGCTATCTTGAGTGTCTGAACTAACTTGTCCGTCGGAGTGCTAATTCCGGCACCCTCGACCGGAGTGTTTCCATCTTTTCAGGTGACTACCTGAAGATAAGCAGCGTCTCCTAGGATCAGAAGAGTATTTCCAAACCACTTCTCCACACTATCAGATGGATGTTAAGAATGCTTTTCTTAACGGTCATCTCACTGAAGAGGTCTACATATGTCCTCTCCCTGGTCTTCTCCACTCTTCTGGGTAGGTTTGTCATCTTCAGCGTGCTCTGTATGGTTTGAAGCAGTCTCCTCGTGCTTGGTATTATCGTTTTCAGACTGCCGTTATCGAGCTTGGGTTTCATCATTCTGCTTCCGACTCTGCTTTGTTTCTGAGATATACCTCGGTTGGTTTTGTTGCTCTCCTACTCTATATCGATGATATGATCATCTCTGGCTCTGACTTTTCTACTATCTCTGAGGTTAAGCAACATGTCTTCCGTACCTTCGAAATGAAGGATTTGGGTCCATTGCTGTATTTTCTTGGTATTGAGGTTGCCTCTTCTCCAAAGGGTTATTTTCTATCTCAGGCCAAGTATGCTAATGAGGTTATTCATCGTGCCGATCTTACTGATACTAAGGTTTCTGATACACCTATTGAGCTTAATGTGAAACTCAACTCTACTGATGGATGATCCCATGTTATATCGAGAGCTTGTGGGTTGGTTAGTCTATCTGACGGTTACTCGTCCTGATCTTGCCTATGCTGTTCATATGGTTAGCCAGTTTGTCTCTGCTCCTCACTTTACCCATTGGGCTACTTTGGTTCGGATTCTTCGCTATCTCCGGGGCACTATATTTCAAGGTTTACTATTGTCTTCTACTTCCTCTTTGGACTTTGTGGCTTATGCTGATTCTAATTGGGTTGGTGATGTCACTGATCACAAGTCCACTTTTGGCTTCTACATGTTTTTCGGTGATTCCTTGATCTCTCGGAAGGCAAAGAAACAAGCTGTTGTTGTGCGTTTCACTAGCGAGGCTGAGTATCGTGTTATGGCTCATGCCACTGCTGAGATTGTTTGACTTCGTTGGCTCTTGACTGAGTTGGGTGTACTTCAGTCTTCTCTGACCCCTCTCTATTGTGACAACTGCAGTGCTATTCAGATTGCCCACAATACTGTCTTCCATGAATGGACAAAAGACATTGAGATTGATTGTCACTTTGTCCGACAGCATCTGTAGTCTGACTCTATCTCGCTTCCTTTTGTCTCCTCGGCTTTGTAACTTGTGGATTTCTTTACCAAGACTCACACTACCACTCGGTTTCAGTTTCTTCTTAGCAAACTCTCAGTGTTTTCTGCTAAAACACCTTGAGTTTGAGTGGAGATATGAGAATATATTGTATATATGGCATGATTATGTAAATAGGAATTAAGGGTAGTTTGGAATGATCTAAATAAGTGTACTTTTTGACTTTTTATGAAATATGGGTTGGGTATGGGTTGGGTTTGAAGTGATATGTTAGAGAAGTGATGTGACTTAAATAAGATGATGTGACTTAAATAGGATAGTGCCTTTTTGACTTTTTGAATTTTTTTAAAGATGCCAAACTAAGCCTTAGTTAGTATTTTCTTTTTCAGTCATTGTGTAAATAGGAATTAGTTAGTATTTCCTTTTTCAGTCATAGATTTAAGGTTATATAAACTAATGAACTCTTTGTAAATTGACACAATTGAATATACAGAATTATTCAGAAACTTACATATGAAATGAAATAACATAATGTTCTTTATTTCCATGGAAACAGCCTCTCTGCATGCCGAGGTAAGATTGTGTACATTTTACCCTCTCTTGACTTTGCAATGGTTGGAGTCTCACGCACTGGGTTTCCCTTTATTGATTGTACATAGAAAACTTTGCCAAATTTTCATCAAACAATTAGAAGAACTCATCCAAGTTTCACATGCGTTTCAAGTATCTTCTTCCCTTCTAAAAAGGAAACAGTTCACTGCAAAAATGTGTTTACCCATCCCGGGGACCCGACGATATTGTTTGTGGTCCTGCCTGGAGTAACGCAAAATTTGGTGGGTGTGTTCCACATCTTTAACTTTATGGAGTCTTCATGGACTCTAAATTTTATGAGTTGAGTAATCCATCTCCTTTAATGGTGGGGAAGAGGGTGTTTTAACTTTTGCATAAAGTTGAGAGTGCATATTTGTCATTTTAGAACCGTTAATAATTTACACCTCCATTTGATATAACAACATAAATTGCATAAAAGGCCATTACCCAATATCTATATCTCTGTTGATGAAGTTGTTGGGAGTGTAGTTAGACTTCGTACCCACTTGTCTTTCTTTTATAAATTCTTTTGTTTTCAGTGTTTTCACTGATTTTATAGGTACCCTATCTAACTCAAATTGTGGCCATTGGATAATCAAAATTTGAAACATCAGGGGTAAAAAAGTCAGGTTTCAGATTAAATGGGCTTATCACCCTTGTGCTTAGCATACTTCAAATAAAAGTGTTTTTAGAATGTTCACATCTATTCATTGTTTGCCTATTCTAAAGGAAGCTGATTGGAGCAAGATACTTCAACAAAGGATATGCTGCAGTTGTGGGTGCTCTCAACTCTTCCTTTGATTCACCGCGTGATACTGAAGGCCATGGGTCCCACACATTATCGACAGCTGGTGGTAATTTTGTACCCGGAGCAAATGTATTTGGTTTTGGAAATGGAACAGCGAAAGGCGGATCACCAAAAGCCCGGGTGGCAGCTTACAAGGTGTGCTGGCCCCCTGTGGGTGGCAATGAGTGCTTTGATGCGGATGTACTGGCTGGCTTCGATATGGCCATCCATGACGGTGTTGATGTGATCTCTGTATCACTTGGCGGGGACCCCATGGCCCTTTTCAATGACAGCGTAGCCATCGGGTCCTTTCATGCTGTTAGGAATGGTATAGTGGTCATTTGCTCGGCTGGAAATTCTGGACCGGCTGATGGGACTGTTTCCAACATTGCACCGTGGCAGATAACAGTTGGAGCTAGCACCATGGATCGCCAATTTCCAAGTCATGTTATTCTTGGCAACAAAATGAGGTTCAAAGTTAGTGTCCTCTCCTTATCCTAGTCTCATATTAGACAATAATTCCTAATTTTACTAAAATTCATATATTATTCAATTTATTGTCATGCCTTTCTGATCCCCATCAGGGCCCCAGTTCAAACACTGCATTTTCTGAAATATGGTTTGAAAAGCTGGAAGCCCAACTTTTAGAAACATTGAAAATGTTTTCATGGAGACAGGGTAGAGAAGAAAATGTTCAATTAATTTACTAAAAAGTGAAAAGAAAATGTATACTACTTGGGGTTCTATACATGAATCCAGGGCTAATGTTGGCACGGGTTTTTGATAAATTAATGGGATTTTTCACTTATGAAATGCTGGTATATTTTCATTAGATTATTATGTCTGTATGATATTACTCATCATGATTGCTTTTAAAAATATTCATTGTATAATACTCATAAATATTTTGTTTACTAAAGGGGGAAAGCCTTTCCACTGAAGCGTTGCCAAACAAGTTATTTCCAATTATTAGCGCTGCAGATGCCAAAGCTGCAAATGCGTCAGTTGGAGATGCGTAAGGACAAAACACTAAAGCCATTGGAATTCTGATTCTGTATAAACATTCTGCTGAACAGCCCTCAATGTAAAAAATTGTGTTCTGTGCTTTATTTGGATATTTGTTTTTTATTCGTGCAGACTGCTTTGCAAGCCTGGATCGCTGGATCCTAAAAAGGCGAAGGGAAAAATCTTGGTTTGCCTTCGAGGGGATAATGCAAGAGTCGACAAGGGTCAGCAAGCAGCTTTGGCTGGTGCTGTGGGGATGGTTCTTGCTAATAATCAGCTTTCCGGATATGAAATTATTGCTGATCCTCATGTCCTCCCAGCTTCTCATATCAATTACATCGATGGCAGTGCTGTTTTCGCTTATGTCAATCACACGAGGTAAAATGAGATGCCAGCAGAAGTATCATCATGTTAATGAGCTTATCACTTCTAAAAACACCGACCACCATGAAAATTTGTGGGTATTGAATGATATGCCCTAAGTCACTTTTATTTGATGGAAAATGATTGTTCTTGTCCAATAATCACAAAAATTGTCATAATTTTGGACAGGCTATTAAAATTGGGATAGTAAAAGTAAACTAGGTGTCTAGTTAAGCCTCACCCAATTGCATTGCATAATAGAAGGTCCAAAAGGAGAAATTTGAAAATTTACCTCTTTTTTTTTTTTTTTTTTGTGTTCTGAGAATTACATGTTTTCATCAGGTATCCAATGGCTTACATTACACATCCCACTACTCAATTGGGGACAAAGCCAGCTCCATTCATGGCGGCTTTTTCATCAAAGGGGCCAAGCACCATTACCCCAGAGATCCTAAAGGTTTTTTCTTAACTTCTTTTTTTTGTTCTTCAAACCAAAGCTTTGATATGCTGTTTCTATAATTTTTTATTAGGTTTCATTTATCTTAACGACGGTCACTAATTACTGTTGTTTGTTCAGCCCGATATCACAGCACCGGGAGTGAGTGTCATAGCTGCTTACACTGAGGCACAAGGACCAACAAACCAAGATTTTGATAAGCGTCGAGTTCTGTTTAATTCAGTATCGGGCACTTCCATGTCATGCCCTCATATTTCTGGCATTGTTGGCCTTCTGAAGACCCTCTATCCTACTTGGAGTCCTTCAGCAATTAAATCGGCAATCATGACCACTGGTGAGAAAAAAAAACAAAACCTTGCAAATTATTCTACTTCTGAATTATTATTAGTATTATTAACTTCTTTTTGAAGCCAAGCATTGTGTCGTTTGTTGACAAGATGGGAGAAAATGATACAAGTTTGAAAATAATTATCCTTTTATTTTTTGGACTGATGATGGCGAGTGTGGTGGTTAGGGGTAGTGGTGGTGGAATTTTGTTGTTTAAATGCTAATCTCATACAGTGAATTTTCGCTGTCCAAGTTGACGTTACAGAAATCTTATTGCTGCTAAAACCACCTCAATAGTTGTACTAGTGTGAAAGTTCACTTCTAATGTTCCATCTTGGGTACTTTTTTTAACATGATATCATATGGATATTGTAGTAATCTCATGATGGATTAAATCTATTCTTGATCCTTCTATTTCATCCTACTTTTTGCAGCAACAACACAGGACAACATTAAGGAGCCACTGACCAATGCATCAAACTTGAAGGCAACACCATTCAGTTACGGAGCAGGACATGTGCAACCAAACCGTGCTATGGATCCAGGCTTGGTTTACGATTTAACCCCAAACGATTACCTGAATTTTCTCTGTGCCCTCGGGTACAATCAAACTCAAATCGCAATGTTCTCAAAAAGTCCCTATAAATGTCCCAATCCTATCAGTCTTGCCAACTTCAACTACCCTTCAATCACAATCCTTGCGCTCAATGGCTCAACCACCGTGACTCGGACTCTTAAGAATGTTGGTTCTCCTGGTACTTACAGCGCACATGTCCAAAACCCGGCTGGTATTTCTGTTTTTGTCCAGCCAAAAAGCTTGAAGTTTGGAAAAGTCGGCGACCAGAGGACATTCAAGGTTACTATGAAGGTTGAAGGAGGGAATAAAGGTAGAGACTATGTATTTGGAGAATTGACGTGGTCAGATGGTAAGCACCATGTGAGAAGTCCTATTGTGGTGAAGCCAAACTAAAAATTGAAGTTTACTTGCATTAATTTCAGTACTAATCAAGAATCTGATTTCTACCCAATTTATTAAATGGGTATCTGTTGGCTTTTTTTGGCTTTCGAAGGTTAATTATGTAATTTTAAGTGTGCCAGCAAAGATCAATAAATCTAGAATTTTTATTGTCAACTAATTATCAGACGATTGTGTTGAAATTCTTTCAACTTCAATGAAGAGGACTTTTACTGGTGGCTTGCTTAGGAGAAACTTATAAATAATGATAAGTACAAAGAACAGTTTAGAAATTAAATTTTATTAAGTAAATGAGAACTTACAATAAAATGACCCAGCCTCGAAAAGTTTACAACAACAACTACTTGAAACTACTCTTAGAAAATGAAATGCAGTATAGGAATTGAAGAACTGGAAAGAAAAATATGAAGTTAATAACTGGTTTTTGGATCTGAGTTTGGGGCCTCTTCTGTTAACCTTCTCTTATATTTTTACTCTCCAATGGTAACCGTTGAAATGGACTTCTAACCGTCGAAATGCCTTTCCACAATCATTGGTTATGGCCCTGAACAATCTGCTTCCACTATGCCTTTCTTGCAGTTGGGCTTCCCCCTTAAATTTGAATTTGAATTTGAATTGTGAGTAACCGTTGGGCCACGTCATCTCGCGCCCTCTAACTGCTCCACTGTTGTGCAAATCCATTATTACCAATATGAACTGCCACGTGTCTGTTGCTGATTGGAGATTTGCATTAACTCTCCAAATTACCCTTTACAAGCCACTTTACAAGCCATGTGTTAAGCTGTGATTGGCCTATACAAAATATATAGCCAACAATATCTGTATTTTAATTTAATTAATTAATTAAATTTTTTTTTTGCAATGTTAGTTTAATATGGATCAACAATGATGGCCGTGTAAGATAAAAATAAAAAAAACCATAGGGCTCTCTTGCTTCATTTTGTTCAGTAAATATGTAATGTTTAGTCCAAAAATGCTATTTTTTGTTGGATGTGAAGCATTATCAATTGGCATTTACCAAATGGCACAGCCTTGTACAAATTTTTATTTATTTATTTAAATACTGGATAGCTCTCTATCACCATATTGGCTTCACTTGTATTGTTGAATGTAAAACATAACAAATTTTGTTGTTGGTTACAAATTCAATTCTATTCACAATTCATTTGGTCTTGGTTCAATTCGATTGACAGCTTTCAGTTAGAAACATAATAGGCCCACTGTTGCGCATGGGCAGCTCTGTAAGTAAAAACAAAATTATAGTAGAATAATTTAATTAAGTAATATATATTATTTATAATAACATGCCTTTTGATTGATGATAGTGTTTAATGAACATGGGTTTATGATTTGTACACGCCCTTAATTTATTTATTATTATAACAACTTAGCAAGTCAAGCTTTGTCTTCAGTTTGTAATTGGGATTGTCATGTTGTGTATAATTTTTAGTGAACATTTTTTTTTTTTCCAGATTTGATTCAATTTTTAAGCCAGTAGATGCTTTTAGTCTAGAAGAATATATCTATATATATATATAAAGTAAAAATAAAAAATAAAAAATAATAAAAAAATTCATATTGCAGTAATGGAATTGTAGAACTAGATTTGTAAGAGAATGAGTGTTCATCTGATTTAATTTACAAATTTTTTATTTATTAGTGATGTCATACAAAAATAATGAGTAATATTATATAACTTTTATAATTTTGTATTCATTGATATCACACTTATTAGATTTGGCCTCCCTCCACTCCATGATTGGGATTGGAGGGTATTGTCTAGATTTGTGAGTCTCATCACATGTTTAGTTCAATAATTTAAATTGTTTATTTTGTCCAAATCTTTATATATATCATTAAAAAAAAAATCTATTCAATAATAATAATTTATTCAATGTATCACATTTGTTTAAAAGAAAAAAAGACAACAATATAGTGTTTTCAAAAGCAGACGATTTATTTTTTGTGACAAACGTAATAAATTAAATATGTTATTATTATCAATATATCTATTTGTTTCTTTTTATAAATAATATGCAAAGGACTTTAGAAAATAAATAATTTAAATTATTAAAATGAGATTTATGATATGCACGAATTGAATAAGTCAACCCTATTATATTATTGAAGTGAGTTAATGAATAAGTTTTTTTAATAAAGTTGTTAATTTGTATAAATAACCTTACCTTTCCAATCCTCTTCTTGTAGATCAACATCAAATAATAATAATTAATTTTAATTATTTATTTATATTTTTTTTGAGGATTCTTCGAGTTGGAACATAGATAGCTCAGCAAAGCAGAGTTCTCCAAACACCACCCCCCGGCGGGCGCGTGCACGCGGGGGCGTCATGCTTGATTAGGGATTTGGGGGATAGCTTGGATTAAAAATTCATGGGATGGGGCCCATTTAAGGGTTGTTTGGTAAATGAGTTGGACTAAATAATGGAAAATTCTATTTTTACACATCATTTACTCTCTATCAACACATTTAATGAATTTTTTTATTATATTTTTGCTTTAAAATAAAATTACCAAAATACCCCTTTCTCCTTCAATCAAAACCCTAACCCTCAATCAAAACCCTAGCCCTCAGTACGCATTGACTTTTGTTTTCAGATGTATGAGAAGTTCTTTCAATTCAAATTACTTTTCAAATTTGCAACCTTCATGTTCTATCTAGTCTCTCTTTTTTGCCCAATAAGTTTGATACTGGATGAAGGTAACAGTGGTGTATCTTCTCAAAAATCAAGGGTGTTACCCAAAAGACAACCTAAGAGGAGGGGTGAATTAGGTTTTTACAATTAAAAATTAATAATATCCTAATAAAAATTATGACTAGCACAATAGATAAACATAGTTAATGAAATAAAAATAATTAAAACAAGTGTTCTAACAACTATGTCAGTTAATAATTTAGCACAGTGAAAATGTGAAATATAGCTACAGAAATTTAAATAAAATAAAGAGATAAGGGAGAGAGAGGCAAACAAATTTATAATGGTTCGGCTTCAACTCGACCTACGTCCACTCCTCAAGCTTCACTTGAGATTTTCCACTATGCTCTAGCTTCACGGGGGTGCTAGTAACCTCTTTACAAATAGAGCAATCCTTCACGGATTTTACACAGACTTTCTAAGTCAAGAACACTAAGTGTACTACACTCTTACAAGGTTGAAAAGAATGTGTTTTTGCTTTCACAGAAAGTTACAAGAATTATCTCTCAAAGATAGATATAAAAATGAAACTCTGATTTTTCTGTAAACCTCACACAGGAAAGATGGGCTCAAAGTTATACGTCTCAGTGTATAATTTCTGAAAAATGATGTAAACAAAAGTTGAAGAACACTCCTCAGAGAATTTTTCAGAAAATAGATGCGAGTGATTATAGATCAAAGAATATTTTCTGTTTTTTGTAACTTGTTTACATTAGAGGCTTTGGTATATATAATAAAACTTATAACCGTTTATAGTCGTTGTATTTATTTGAATTTATAGCCGTTTATAGCCGTTGTATTCATTTGAATTTATAACCGTTGTACTTCATCATTACTAATTTGAATATCTTCCACTCCATCATTACAAATTTGAATATCTTCCACTTGAACCTTTTGAACCTTTTGAATTGCTGCTGTGCTGGGCTGTTTGAACATCTGTTTTTGGGCTGTTTGAACTCCTGATTTAATCAAATATTAAATACATTCTAACAACATTTAGGATAAAGGTTTAGGTGAGAAATAATGTGACAAAATAAATGTTGATTCTATTTTTCTCTTTCAAATAAATCATCAAAATAAATTTTGATTCTATTTTTCTCTTCCAAATAAATTAAAAACATAATTAAATAAATCATCAAAATAAATAAGTTTAACAATCTCTCCTTTTTTGATAATAGCACACAATGATGTTTTGATTTGATTTGATTTGGGAGTAAGAAAAGCTCCCTCTCAAGTCATGCTCCCTGAATTCATTTCTAAATACATAGGTTAGTACATGTGTAATAAAGACATGATATGAGACTAAGATATTAAACTATAAATACATAATTATCAGATTAGTTCTCAAATAATTCCATAATTTGAAAATAATACCATAATACATAACATCATATAAGTTCTCCCCCTGTGACATTATCAAAAGGAAATCATGGGTCAGAATCTGGAGGAGGAGGAGGAGGAAAATGATAGGGATAAATGACATCAAAAAAATAAAATAAATTAAAATAAAATAATACCAGCAGAAATTAAAGTTAATGGGACATTAGTGTTGCTGGAATGGTAATGTAAAAAAAATACTATGAGTGTTTAAAAAAAAATCAATATATATAAAGTTAATTTTACCTCAAGATGCAGAACCCAAAAAAAATTACACAGTTGAAAATAGTAAACTGTTAAGGAGAATAAATGTATGAAGGACTTGAGAGCATTCAACTGATATAAATGTTTCCTTATCAATATAGCAATACACATATATCATTTTAACAAAAATTCAAGTTTCACAGTCATAACAAAACTTTTTAAGTAGAAATCGACATTCCAAGCTCACCACGAATAAAATTGAAGCGATCCTCGCTTAGGGGTTTTGTGAAAATATCCGCTAATTGCTTGTTGGTGTTTACAAATTCAAGTACAATATCCCCTTTTTGAACATGATCTCTTAAAAAATGATGTCGAATTTCAATATGTTTTGTTTGTGAGTGTTGAACCGGATTTTTGCTTAAATTGATGGCACTAATATTATCACATTTAATAGGGATATGATCATAATGCAAATCAAAATCCTCCAATTATTGTTTCATCCAAAGTATTTGGGTACAACAACTTCCGGAAGCTATATATTCAGCTTCGGCCATTGATAAAGCAACATAATTTTGCTTTTTGCTAAACCAAGATACTAATGAGTTACCAAGAAAGTGACAAGTGTCACTGGTGCTTTTTCTATCAAGTTTGCATCCGGCAAAGTCGGCATTCGAGTAACTAATTAAATCAAATGCAACACCTCTAGGATAAAAAAAGTCTCAAATTTTGAGTGCCAATAAGATATCTAAAAATTCTTTTAACAGCACTGAGATGTGATTCCTTAGGATTTGATTGATATCTAGCACACATACAAACACTAAACATAATATCGGGTCTACTTATAGTTAAATAAAGAAGTGAGCTGATCATACCTTGATATTTTGTTTGATCAATGGACTTACCTTTTTCATTCTTGTCTAGCTTAGTGCATGTGCTCATAGGTGTTCCAACTATTTTTGAGTCATACATACCAAACTTTTTGAGTAGTTCTTTTGTGTACTTAACTTGGTTGATAAAAATTCCTTCTTTACATTGTTTGATTTGAAGCCTAACGAAATAATTTAGCTCTCCCATCATGCTCATCTCAAACTCACCTTGCATACACTTAGCAAATTCCTTATACAAGGTTTCATTAGTAGCACTAAATATAATGTCATCCACATATATTTGCACAATAAGTAAATCATCATTTTTAGTTTTAACAAAAAGTGTTGTGTCAATCGTTCCTCTAGAAAAATTATTTTCAATCAAAAATTTACTTAATCGTTCATACCGTGCACGAGGTGCTTGTTTCAAACCATATAAAGGTTTTGATAGTTTAAAAACATGATTTGGAAAAGCAGGAGCTTCAAAACCTAGGGGTTGTTTAACATAAACTTCTTCATTTATAAAACCATTAAGAAGGACACTTTTTATATCCATTTGATAAAGTTTGAAATCTCTAAAACATGCAAATGCAAGTAACATGCGAAATGGCTTCTAATCTAGCAACCGGAGCAAAGGTTTCATCGAAATCAATACATTCTTCTTGATTGTATCCTTGTGCAACAAGTCTAGCATTGTTTCTTATAATTGTACCGGATTCATCAAGCTTGTTTCGAAAGATCCATTTGGTACCGATAATGGTATGATCTTTAGGTTTTGGCAGAAGTTCTCACACTTTGTTTCTCTCAAATTGGTTAAGCTCTTCATGCATAGCTATCATCCAATGTTCATCGAATTCAGTTTCTTGAAAGTTTTTAGGCTCAATCTATGAGAGAAAAACCAAGTCACTACAAATATTTCTAAGTGAAGAGCGAGTTTCAATACATTTTATAGGGTCACCTAGGATTAAATCCTTAGGGTGGTTATGAACAAACTTTCATTCTCTTGGCAAATCATCATTGTTTCCTCCTTCTTCTTGAGGTGGGAGAATAGGTTGTTCAATCTCTTTGTTCAACTTACATGGTTAGTTCTTTTCTTTGTAGATACTTGAATCTTCCACATTTGGTTCCAAATCTATATTATCACTAACAATTTGTTTTTGAGTAGAGATGTTAGTTTCATCAAATGCCACATGCATAGATTCTTCCACAACAAGAGTTCTTTTATTAAAAACACGATAAGCTTTGCTAGTTAAGAAATAGCCAAGAAAAATTGTTTCATCAGATTTTGAATCAAATTTACCTAAGGTATCCTTACCATTATTAGGCACAAAACATTTACAACCAAAACATACAAATGACTAATGTTGGGCTTTCTATCATGCCAAAGTTCAAAAGGAGTCTTTTTGGGAATAGGTCTAATTAATGCACGATTTAAAATATAGCATGCGGTGTGAATGGCTTCGGCTAAAAAACATTTAGGAAGATTATTTTCGCAAAGCATTGTTTTACTCATCTCTTCTAAAGTTCTATTCTTCCTCTCTACTACACCATTTTGTTGAGGGGTTCTAGGTGCTGAAAATTATGTCTAATACCATGCGCATCACAAAACAATTCAAATTTCTCATTTTCAAGTTCTCTACCATGGTTGGTTCGAATATTAGTAATAAGAAAGCCTTTTTCATTTTGAATTCTACGACAGAGTTTTGTGAAAGAAAAAAATGTTTCATCTTTGTGTGCTAAAAACATAACCCATGTAAATCTTAAATAATCATCAACAATAACAAGACAATAACGTTTAGCACCTAGACTAGATGTCCTTAAGGGACCAAATAAATCCATATGCAATAGTTGTAAAGGTCTAGTTGTGGAAATATGAGATTTTGATTTAAATGATATTTTAGTTTGTTTTCCTTGTTAACAAGCACTACAAAGATGATCTTTTTCAAATTTAATTTTTGGAAGTCCAATGACCAAATATTTTCTCAAAAGTTTAGCAATTAAATCCATATGAGCATGACCAAGTCTTCTATGCCATAACCAACTATTTTCATTATTAACATATAAACATTTAACATCACTAGCATAGAGATCATTAAGATGAAAAACATAAACATTATCATGGCGATTATCGACGAATAAAACTTCATGATCATTTGTGCTTTCAATTGTGCAATGTGATTTATCAAAAATAACTCGATTACCCATATCACATAATTGACTAATACTAAGTAGGTTATACTTAAGTCCATCAACAAGTAAAACATTTTCAATA
This sequence comes from Camellia granthamiana, assembly GCA_036172215.1. Lineage (NCBI taxonomy): Eukaryota > Viridiplantae > Streptophyta > Magnoliopsida > Ericales > Theaceae > Camellia > Camellia granthamiana. The sequence goes on along the minus strand of CM069911.1, from coordinate 31,696,164 downwards.
GAAGGGTTAGGAGAAATACCGATGCTACCAATACCGATGATTTTTCCTTTCTTGTTGTCTCCAAAAGTAACAAATCCTTCATCTTTTGATGATAGTTTAGTAAAGAATGATTTATCTCCGGTCATGTGTCTGGAACATCCATTATCAAGGTACCACTTCCCTTCTTTAGCTTTGGACTTAAAACAAACCTACAAGATGACAATCAAGTGTTGGTTTTGGTACCCATAGTTTCTTGGGTCCTTCTTGGTTAGTTTTGTTAGATCCCTTAACAATCCAAATTTTTTTAATTCTCATGTTTATATTATTTTTGAATGGACAAGAAAATATATAATGGCCTTTCTTTCTACAATAATGACAAATAATATGAGGGTGAGTCATGAGAGGTGCCTTTTCAAAAATTATATTGAGATTCTTTTATTTTTTAATAGGGTCATATCCAATGCCCGCCTTATCGAAAACACATTTTTGATTTCCAAGAAGCATGTTAAGATTTTCTCTACCTTTTACAAAATTTTCAAGTGTTTTTGTTAAATTATTAACATTGTTTTGTAAAGCAATTTTCTCATTAGAGATGGTGTCAAAATCATTTTTCAAAACAATTTTTTCTTTATTTAATTCTTCTACATTAATAGATAAAGATGCAATAGATTTCTTCAACGCATTATTTTTGCCACAAACTTTTCTAAATTCATCTTGTAGTTCATGGAATACACTTTCAAATTCTTCATAAAGAGTAATTACCTCATCTTGAGTAGAGTCTTCATATTCAAGAGCCATCAGACATAAGTTGGCTACTTCATTTTCAATTTCATCACTTGAGCTTTTATCTTCACTTTCTCCCCAAGCTCCTATCATGGCCTTTTTGTTTCTTTTGTAGTCTTTTCCATGATTCTTCAATTTTGGACAATCCATCTTCATATGTCCAGGATTTTTGTACTCATAGCAAATTGTAGGCTCTTTCTTGTTATCTTTGTTGTACTCTTTCTTGAAAGGTCTTCTTCCTCCATAATTGTTTTTCTTGAAGTACTTTTTGAGATTTCTACTAAACATGGCATAGCTTTCATCCTCACTGGAGTTTTCATGTTCTTCTTCATATGATGAGGTTTTGAATGCAATTCCACTTTTCTTTTTGATTTCAACATCCTCATGTCCTTTTATGGTGATCTCATGAGTCATAAGAGAACCCATAAGCTCATCCAATCCAAGTGTGGAGAGATTTTTGGCTTCTATAATGGCCGTGACCTTTGCTTCCCAATTCTTTGGTAAACACCTAAGAATTTTTCTTACCAACTCACTGTTAGTATAAGTTTTGCCAAGAGATTTCAAAGAGTTTACAATTTCAATAAATCTAGTAAACATACTTGAAATAGATTCATCAGAGTTCATTTTAAACAATTCATAACTATGAACAAGCATATCAATACGAGATTCCTTCACTTGGTTTGTACCTTCATACGTTACCTCAAGTTTGTCCCAAATTTCTTTTGTCGAATCATAATTTGAAATTCTATTATACTCCTTAGAGTCTAATCCACAAATAAGGGTGAGTTTGGCTTTAACATTGGCTTGCAATAATTTATGATCTCTCTCATCACATTCATCTTCAGTTTTAGGTATACTAATATTGTCCACTAATTTGGCAGGCATTTTTGGACCTTTGGTGACAATAATCCACATGGCATAATCAGTGACTTGTAAGTATAAGGTCATCTTATCCTTCCAATGACTATAGTTGTTTCTGTCAAATAATGGTGACCTATTTGTGGCTTGTTGTCACGACCCAAACCCGGCCCTATGGGTTTAGCACCGTAACCGGCCAGTAATCCGAGATTACCGAAGGCCTGCTTAACAGTAGTACAGTAAAACAGAGTTCAGGGCCTGGCGGAAGCCAATACAGTAAATAAATAATGTCCATTGAGCTGTGACAGTCTGTATGCCAAAAAGATTTTTCATGCATTCCCACATGCAAACAGTACAGTCCATACAAAATTTACAGTCACACAGTAAAGGGGACCTAATCCCTTGATAACAGTACAGTTAGTAGCTGACAGTCTATACAGTAATCCAAAACAGTACGGAGACAGACGGGGAAAAACAAAACACCCTAAAGCCATAACATGGCAACTCGGAACCTCGCAGTGAGGCACATAGGCTGGCTTGACAAAACTGGAGTCTAACCCCGCTCCTAGCTCCGATCTGGTGGCTGAGCACCTACATATATATATATATAAACAGTGAGCTAAGCCCAGTGAATAACATAATGCGTAAAGAGGTTAAGAATGAAATGTCCTTACAGTAATGAAAACAGTTCATTAAACAATATTCCAGTCTTTCAGTCAGAACAGTTATTCAGTCATATGTGGTACATCCATTAGCATAGCAGTAAACAGTAGGTCTTAAAGACCGAACAGTAATGATGGCCATCAATCAGTAAACAGTAGTGGTTCCACGAGGGGACCGACAGAGATCTCTGTAACAGTAACAGTAAACAGTAGGGGCTAAGGATGCCACAGTACATTTCAGAATATAGGACATACATTCAGTCAATTAACAATAATCAATTCAGAAAACAGTTCGGTTAATCAGTCAGAAAACATTCTCAGTTGAACATATCTTTACACAATTGTTACTCACAGAGTTTGGGTTACAGTATGCTAGAGCGTGTCTCCCCAGTCGCCAACCCTACACAGTTCACAGGTTGAACACACACTAAGCTACACAGTTGGGAAATATCATAACTTAATCCCTTATTTGCCTAGGTGTGTTCTACATCTATATCCTCATTAAGATGCCTTAAACTAGGCCTAAGAATGCCTAGAATGGGATGAGGATGCAAAAATATACTTAGAAAACATTTTGCAAAGTTTGCTGAAAATAGGAGCCTCGCTCGAGCGAGCCTTCCTTCGCTCGAGCGAGCTTCCAAAATCAAAGGCTTCGCTCGAGCGAGAAATCCTTCGCTCGAGCGGTCTGTCGAAACAGTAAAAGTACTGGATGCTCGAATTTTATGCTCGAGCGTAGCTTCGAACAAAGGTTGGTCGCTCGAGCGAAGAATCCTTCGCTCGAGCGAAGAAGCCAAATCTGGAATTTCCAGATTTGTCTCCTAAGCTCAAACCAAGTATTATTTCACTCAAAACTCGACCTCTTGGGCCCAAATTCTGGAAAATACATCCAAATCCAATGTATAACAAGTTTTAAAGCTCAATTTATGAATTCAAGCCCCAAAGGTGAGTCAATTGAAACCATTTTTCAAACCCATTTTTCATGAACATGGAGAGTATGCAACATGCATGGATTCAAACCAAATTCAACCCTCAAAACTTGTCCAAATGGACTCATTTCCTCAAGAACATGATGAACTCATAGACTCAAGCCTAAATATGAACATGCATGTGCAATTTACTATGAACTCAACTCAAATCTCAACATTTCAACCATGCATGCATGAATTAAGCTATAATCTTACATGTATGAACTAGAACAAGACTTAACTCTACAATTAGGCAAGGATCATACAAGAATTAGCTTAAACTCACAATTAGAGGGTTGTATTCACTTACCTAAGTCTTGTATTCAAGGTTTAGGAGTCCAATTTGACAATTACACTTCAATTCTACCAAAATCCAAGCCAAAATCACAAGATCAACTCATTCTCTCTCTCATTCTCTTGTTTGGTCGGTTGGGCACTCAAAATAGGCTGATGAATATGTTTTGATTAAGTATAAACAAGGCCTCAAAGTATGTAAGGTAATGGCCACTAGGTGGCATTTTGGTAAATAAATCAAAGTTAGCAATTTATCACTATTTGATCTAATTTAATCATTCCTAATCAATATTCCGATAAATATATCATATAATCACATAAATTATACTGATCTTGAAACACTAAACAATTTTCAGTTCGGCCGCCGATAAGGCCCTCAATTTGCAATTTAAACATAAACACACCAACAGATAATCAAATAATCGAACAGATAAACATGCAATACAATAGATGTGCTTAGTCAATTCAGTTCCAACTTTCAATCAGTCCGTTCAGTACATCAGTTAGTTCAATTATCAGTCATAAGCAGTCCAGTTTAGCAGTAATCAGTATGTAATTCAGTAATTTATCGATAAACGGTATGAGGGTTGTTACACTTGTCCTTCTGCTAAGGTTGCCATTGATCGAAATTCCTAGATGCTTAAATCTAAAACAAGAGTCTAGGCTCTGATACCAATTGTTACCCAAAAGACAATCTAAGAGGAGGGGTGAATTAGGTTTTTACAATTAAAAATTAATAATACTCTAATAAAATTTATGACTAGCACAATAGATAAATATAGTTAATGAAATAAAAATAATTAAAACAAGTGTTCTAACAATTATGTTAGTTAATAATTTTAGCACAGTGAAATGTGAAATATAGCTACAGTAATTTAAATAAAATAAAGAGATAAAGGAGAGAGAGGTAAACAAATTTATAATAGTTCGGTTTCAACTCAGCCTACGTCCACTCCTCAAGCTTCACTTGAGATTTTTCACTATGCTCTAGCTTCACAGGGGTACTAGCAACCTCTTTACAAATGGAGCAATCCTCCACGGATTTTACATAGACTTTCTAAGTCAAGAATACTGAGTGTACTACACTCTTACAAGGTTGAAAAGAAGGTATTTTTGCTTTCACAGAAAGCTACAAGAATTATCTCTCAAAGATAGATATAAAAATGAAGCTCTGGTTTTTCTGTAAACCTCGCACAGGAAAGATGGGCTTAAAGCTATACGTCTCAGTGTATAATTTCTGAAAAATGATGTAAACAAAAATTGAAGAACACTCCTCAGAGAATTTTTTAGAGAATAGATGTGAGTGATTATAGATCAAAGAATATTTTCTGATTTTTTGTAATTTGTTTACATTAGAGACTTTGGTATATATAATGAAACTTATAGTCGTTTATAGCCGTTGTATTCATTTGAATTTATAGCTGTTTATAGCCATTGTACTTCATCATTACTAATTTGAATATCTTCCACTTCATCATTACAAATTTGAATATCTTCCACTTGAACCTTTTAAACTATTGTTGTACTGGGTTGTTTGAACCTCTATTTTTGGGCTGTTTGAACTCCTGATTTAATCAAATATTAAATACATTCTAACAACATTTAGGATAAAGGTTTAAGTGAGAAATAATGGGATAAAATAAATTTTGATTCTATTTTTCTCTTTCAAATAAATCATCAAAATAAATTTTGATTCTATTTTTCTCTTCCAAATAAATTAAAAATATAATTAAATAAATCATTAAATAAATAAGTCTAACAAAGGGATAATCTTTGAATCTGTGTTTGTGGGAAAGAACCCATAAGTGTGCTCTTCTATGCAAAAAATTCCAGCTTTTGAGCATTATTCACTAATGATTTCCATTGAGCTGGTTACTTGTTTCTTCTAATTTGGCACATGGAGAAAAGCAGTTGTTGACCCATTCAAGCTATTTAGAACCAGACACTACATACCCATAACCACTGAAGCTCAGTATATCTTCAATCATCGTTGTCGCCGGCAAGGTGGTTTCTGGTTAAGGTTAGAGTTTGAAAGATGAAAAAGATAAGGGTGTGCACACATTTTTTATTAAATGGGTATATTTGAAATGTGGGGTGTGTGGATACCTAAAAATGAAATTATTAAGTGAGTGGAGTGAGAAAGGATGTGCACAGAGACAATGTGGTGTGTGGAAATAGAATTCCTTCTAAATAATCACAAAAGGATAAAAAAAAAAGGTCAAAAAATCACAAAAGGACAAAAATTACAAAAAGACAAAAAAAATCCACCATTCCAAAGCTAAAAAGCCAAAAAAACCAATCAAGAATACCAAACAAGCAAAAAAGTCCTAGGTTAAAAAAGTCAAAATAGCCAAAAAGCCAAGTAAAAAAACCATTGCCAAACGAATGCTTATAGCAGATTTGTTTGTAAAAAACATGACATAATCTTCATTTGGAAAGGGTTTAAATAGTTTTATTTTTTTTACTATTATAGTTTGACTTTTTTTGTCTATTTGATTTTTGTTTTTGACTTTTTTAACTTCTGTGAGAGAAAAAATGTAATGATTATGGTTTGGATATGACATTTTATTATATTAACTTATGTAGTCAATTTTGGGTTCGTTTGGGAAGTATGTTGGCTTTTTGACTTTTTGGCTTTTTTAGTTATTTTAGTCTGGGGTTAAAAAGTTTAGTTTGGGAAGGACTTTTGATTTTTTTGACTTTTTTATAAGAAGAAGAATGTAATGATTATGAGTTGAAAGTGATATTTTGTCTTATTAAGTTAAAAAATCTATTTTATTTTTTGTGGTTAAAATAGTTTAAAAAAATCCAAACTTGACTTTCCAAACAAGACTTTGTCTTTTATGCTTTTTTAAATCAAAAAACCAAAATCAAACATATAGAATTGTTATGAGATTATCAATCTCCTGGCACGATGGAATTAACATTTTCATGGAAGGGTGGGAAGTGGCATTCCACTCCTATGAATTGAGGGTAAGAATATCATTTTATCTCTTATTCTATAAAATTAATAAAAATATCTTTTACATAATAAGGATTTTTAAGTAATTTATAAATTTAATATCTTTTACATAATAAGGGTTTTTAAGTAATTTATAAATTTAATTCTAATTAATTAATATTACTACACTAATAAATAGATAAATACACTTTATCTTACATCTCTAACTAGTGAAAACTCGTACTATACACAAGATGTGAAAAAATTAATAAAATATGTTTATATGAAATAATATAAATAGTTAGATTTTTGTATGTAAATTATGAAAATAAAAAAAAATATTAAAACTTACAATTTAAATTTTATAATTTTATCACAATTTATGTATCAATTTTTAATTTATCACAATTTCAATAATGCAATTTTCAACCCCCTTACTAAAGTTGTAAGTTTGGGTGAGCTGAACCCAAGCAACTCGAGCAAAGCTTGTAAGTTTTTAAAAATTATGCAACATAATTTTTAATTCGGTGAAAACCTATGTAAAATTCGAATAAATTTGAATGGACTTGGACAGAGACACCAAATAATCTAAACAATCAAAACAAAATTGTATATATAAATATATAAAATTATTTGCTAATTTATTTTTTAATACTAAATAAGATTAATTAAAAATTTAATATTAATGAACAAAAACAAATACACCTTTTAGAAAGGGATCATCAAATAAGTTGATATTAAAAAAAATTAAATTTTATAATGGCATAAAATAATTTAAATATGATTTTTCAAAAATTATTTTTAATTTAAAAATTACAATAAAATATTTAATTATAATAAATTAAATTTCTAAAAAATAAAAGTATTTGTATAAAAAAAAAGGTAAGAAGAAAATTTAAAATAGTATTCTCATATGATCTGAAAATAATTATAAATGACTAATAAATTGTCACCTATAACCCTCATTTTTTTTTAAAATAAAAAAAGATATTTTACAAACCATCACTTTTATTAGAAAAATAATATTTATTTCTATTTGTTTTAGCAAAACTCACTTTTTAGCAATTTGAGCAAAAAAAATTTCATTTTTTATTTTTGTTTGTTTAATTGACAACTAAGATTAAAAACAAAAATTCGACAGAGTCCACCATGTTTCGCAAGTGCTTAAAAAGACTAAATGAATAAAAAGAAAAATATTTGAGACCCACAAAAAAAATACCCACAATTGTACCCACAATGATGTGATATCATATGTGTCAACTTATAGCTTGTTTTTCGTGCTCCTCGGAGGGGTTTAGTCTCCTCAGATACGATAGCCCTGCAGGTCGGACAACTGTGATTCTGAATCTGGTTTCACAAGTGCAATGTGAAACAGAAAGAACACAAATGAGTCCAAATTCGACAAATCTTTAGAAAATCCATTTATCATCGGAGATGCCGAAAATGGACTACATTGCCAGATTTCAAAGTCGTCATCTAAATGTTTTTGAAAAATTTATGAAACCCATAACTCGTGCCAAATGTCACTTGTCTGTCATCACCAAAGTGTTTCGGCTCGGGAACTTAGGTATGAGAGATGAAGGTCATGAATTGAGCACCTTACTCACCCAATCAAAGATCGGCCTTTACTAATCATGATATGATTTGTATGTACATTATATGTTCTTATTCCGATTTATTAGGCTAACTTTACTATGTGAGGCATACAAGTATAGACTATTCCGCTTACTTTGGAATGTTTTGATTTCATGCTTATTTGAAAAGAGTTTTAGATATGTGCTACTTGAAAAAGCAAGCTCATATATACGTTAATCAAAGCATCCCAATTTAAGCGAATAGCCTTCATCCATAAACATTCAAGAGATATATCAAATAAGCACGTAGCCTCATAGTGATGTGCGTGATATGACAACATAAACATGCGCTAAAGCAAGAAATGCTTACTTAGTACTCCGAGGCAAGCCAAAGGAAATAAAACAATTAGAAAAATGCATGCTCTAATATGCAAGTGACTAATGTAACTACTAGGTTCGGTTTCTTAAAGTGACATACGGCTTAACTTAAAGCATGTGTTTAGCGCACGTATTCAATTAAGTAGGAAATAACAATAAGTTTAAAATGATGAATCGAACCCAATGCATGCAAAAATCTATACAAGACATGGCAATGATATGAAAATGTAAAACATGATGCTACCATTATAAGCATATAAATAAAAGGGAGAAAAAAATGGGGATTGGAAGACATATACAATATTACAAGTTTGCCCTCATACAAGAGGGTTCGAATGTCCAAATTTAAACTAATTATTACAATACCAAATTAACTAATTTAACTAGCTATTACAAATAACTAAATTTAACTAGCTATTACAATTTCGAACAAATCTAATTAATTTAACATACTACTATCAAAGCATTAATTTTAAAAAGACCATAGGAAGTGAAGCGTCGCACGCACACAAATGAGAACGTCCTCCCGGAAACCTCTTTGTTTTGTTGTCAGAATCTGTTCTGTTTGTAATTAGAAAATTATTCTGTTTTTGCCTCAACTTCTGCTCTGTTCTGCCATGAAAATGACGCAACTCGCACAAAATAGGGTGGCCGACCGGCCTTGGAAAGTGGTCGGTCGGGGCAGAAAGTTGGCCGGCCAGCCACTGGTTTTGGGTACTTCCCTGTTGCTACAGAAATGAAACAAAGCAAAAACAGAGTGTTTCCAAGAGATGTTTGTCCTTTCTGCCTCTCCCTATCATGAATCTGATCAAGAGAGGAGTAGACTTGATTCATAAACCATCAATTGTTGCAAAGTTGTTGCATGATGATCTATGAACCGATAGGACAAAGGCTCAATAAATAGAAATTAAAGACTAACAAAACCATCTCTCTATCATGGAGTTATCTCAAGGGAAGTGATAGACATTGCTTCTTGAATCATTAACATCACTAAAGAGTATGTAATGACTTGAGACACAATAGGTTCAATTAACGTCCGATTGAACCCAAACCAATTTTATTACTCTTGTTACCATTTTTATTCCAGTTTTAATTTCTTTTATATTACCTTGCCATTCTTTATTCATTTTGTTCAAAAGTGGTAATTATGTCCACTAATGAAGAGAAGTGTCAAATAAGAAGTTGTGCTTAGCATGAGAGAGATGTAATGCCCTGGTAATGAATCTCCGAAGAGATTAAACCATTAAGTATGGAAGGTCTCTTTCTCATCCCTAAAACAACAATCAATTGTTTGAAACGACTCTTAAACAAAGAAAACCAAGAAATGAGGGAGGTTATAGAGATGATTATTACAAGTGTAAGTATATGTATGAAAACTATGGAATAAGAGCTATCAACTCAAATAGATTGGTGTCTAAGGCCTAAATCGCCAAATCTATGTGGACTTACAACAATACATGCATAATATTCCAAACACAAATTAAATAAACAACTAAAACAGTCCAAAAAACTAAAAAAAATAGTGCTAAAAATTAATTGGAAAAACTAGAAAAAGCAAGTAAAAATGGAAGAAAAAAAAGCTAGTAAGCAAGCCTAAGGAAGGGTGGTTGTCACGACCTAAACCCGTCCTTATAGGTTTAGCGTCGTAACCGGCCAATAATCCCTGGATTATTAGAGGTCTCTGAACAGAATAACATATATTCAGGGGCTGCGGAAGCAAATATATATATATATACGTAGTCCATTGTGCTGTACTGACATACATGGGACAAAAATTTAAAATTTGTATAAAATATATACATATATGACGTCATATCTACATAAGTCTTGTAACACCGTACAAGGTGTGCGGATGAACGAAAACAAAACAATACGTTCTTCACAAGACAAACTCTAAGCATGGTCCACAAAACTTGACTTCTTAAATGGGAACCTCCCCGAGAGGCACGGTGGCTAGCTGACCCAAAACTCTCCAGGCAATAGCTTAGGCCTGGTCACGCGTCTGCTCACCTACATACATAATATAAATAGTGAGCGAAAGCCCAGTGAATAATAATAGGGTAAAGAGGTTTAATGAATGATGTCCCATGCCAAATTTAGAAATCAGAATTCAGAGGAGCAATTGGTTTATGTTCTTTAAATAGATTCATATTCTTGTTCATATCATAAACAAAAATTCGAATTCATGCTTGATTATACGTGGTACATCAAATAACGTTAACAGATCAAATACAGAGCATTCAAGGTCATACTTGTCAATTCCATAAAGGAACCTCCGGTACCGGGAACTTGTAACATACTTGAGCCATGGTATTGTTACCCCTGGGCAAGGGCCATGGGACCACGATATTATTATCCCTGGGCAAGGGCCATGAGACCACGGTATTATTACCCCCGAGCAAGGGCCATGAGACCATGATATTATTATCCCCAAGCAAGGGCCACCATACTTGTCAGTTCCATAAAGGAACTTCCGATACCGGGTAATAGCTAACAAATATCACATGACGTTAGGGATGCCACGAATACATGTCAGAAATCAGGCAATCATTCATTCATATAAAACATAGCATTTCAGAATGCTGATCATTTCATATCATCGAAAAATAATTAAAGTTAAACATAACTTTACAGAGTTATTACTCACTGATGGCTCCAGAGTTGGCAGACAAAGCAGGCAAATGAAATAACTCACAGTGCGTGACCTACACAAACATAACAGATACATACTTGAAACACACACACGGATAATCCTCAACTCATTTCGTTTCTTTTTTAGTGTGTTTCTAGCATTTATCCTCATTATTATGTCTTAATCTTAGCCTAAGAATGCTTAGGATGCAAAAACGTACTTGATAACACTTAGGCAAATATGCTGAAAACAGGGGCCTCGCTCAAGCACAACTTCCTTCGCTCAAGCAGAGGTTCAAACATGTGATCGGTCGCTCGAGCATAACTTCCTTCACTCGAGCGGTCTGCAAACTCTACAAAAGTACTAGTTGTGAGATTTTTTCGCTCGACACACGCTCGACGGTCGCGAACTTTTGTCGCTCGAGCGGTTTGCAAAACATATGAACTTTTGGGAGCATGTATTTCACGCTCGAGCCAACTGTTGGTCGCTCGAGCACAGGATCTGTTACTCGAGCGGAGAGGTCGAATTTTGAAATTTCCAGATTGCACTCCCAAGTCCAAAACTCAAATTCAAAGCTACAATTCACATCCTTCTGGGCCCAAAACTTAAGAAAACTTGCGTAAACTTGGGAAATATCATGAATTCAAAACTATTTTGCAAAATTAAGCCCAAAAGCTTTGTCAATTATTCAAAACTCAAACTTGAAATTGTGAAAACATTTAATGCGTGTAAAGTTGCAACTTCAAAACTTCCAAAACATGATAAAATGAGGTAAATTGATGGAAAACATGATGAATTCTCAAAACTATGGAAGACTTGGTGCATGCATGAGAGAATTCTTAACAATTAAACTCAAAATGTAAGAAAATGTGCATGCATGCATGAATCTTGCTTAATTCCCACATCTAAGTTTCATTCTTGTATTTAAACTTCCAATTCTCTTGAATTCATGTTCTTTTTGTCACAATCCTATCGCTTAGAGGTTGGATTCATACCTAGACTTTCCAATTTAGGCTCAATTGGCTTGATTCAAGTTCAATCCTTCAATTCCTAGCAACTCCCTTAGCTTGAGCTTAATTCTCCTCCAACTTGACTCTAATCTCACTCTTCTCACCCTCCTTCTCGTTTGATACAACTGATCATTTCATATCATCGAAAAATAATTAAAGTTAAACATAACTTTATAAAGTTATTACTCACTGATGGCTCCATAGTTGGCAGACAAAACAGACAAATGAAATAGCTCACGGCTCGTGACCTACACAAACATAACAGATACATACTTGAAACACACACCCGAATAATCCTTAACTCATTTTGTTTATTTCTTAGTGTGTTCCTAGCCTTTATCCTCATTATTATGTCTTAATCTTAGCCTAGGAATGATTAGGATGCAATGAGGATGCAAAAAGGTACTTGATAACACTTAGGCAAATATGCTGAAAACAAGGGCCTCGCTCGAGCGCAGCTTCCTTTCCTCAAACGGAGGTTCAAACACGTGATCGGTCGCTTGAGCGCAACTTCCTTCACTCGAGCGGTCTGTAAACTCTACAAAAGTACTGATTGTGAGATTTTTCCGCTTAACACACGCTCGATGTGTGACGCCCCAAATTTTTTTTGGAACATCATAAAATTTAAATAACAAATAACTTACTAAATAAAGATTTTAACAGCTAATTAGGGGAAATTTAGATTTTCACATAGTCAAAGCGTAACAACTAAATTACGAGTCTACATACAATATTACAACAACTTTGTAACATTCGTGATTACCAATACTAAGGATAATAAAATTTTATTTCGATAGAGTCTTGACTTTAAGTTGGCCAAGGTTCAATATTAGTAGCAGCTCCAAATTCAACCTCGGTCCCTTCTTCGACATAATCTGGCATGAAACGCCAGGGCAACAAAATATATACCATGAGTTTTGCAACACAGTAAGAAAATATAACCAACCTACCATTCTTTTTGAGAGAAAATAATGAGATTATAAACACGAGATAATAATATAATTGTAAACATAAATTACAACCAATAAAATAATTCAGGTAATTTTAATAACTTAGGTGACCATTGAAATCTCGCCAAAGAGGTTTAACTTACCAACCACTAAGTCATGGCCACGGTTAATTTGGAAACCCCCCCCTTGGTCAAATATTCAAGAACTACCAAAGATGCCCACGCTCGGAGTTATATACCCAAGCCGTGACATCCGTGGTCTGTCCCAAGGGAACGGTCTGCCAGGGGTACGTAACTTCCCTGCGTGCCACCCGCACATCCACCCTTATTCCAAAACCAAATACCGATAAGGGTTCAAATAATCCCCCTGCCATCTTAGGATTTCGCGACACAATTTACTTAAAAACTATTAAAAACCAGGGCTCACCCTGAATACCCGGTGCTAACCTTCTTTTTTTTTTCTGTAACTTTATATATACCATTAATCATTTCGGTTAATTTATATATTAAACACAAATTATTCAAATCTCAATCACCAATAATGTTATACCAATAAAAAAAACTCCCAACATAAAACATTATATATGTCACACAGTAATAATTAAACGTACAAAAGTTAACAGACAATTAATTTAAACCATGGTATGAACATAATAACTTAGATACAAGAAATAAACCATAATTACACACATGCACAAATTTTTGATTTACCAAATTAGACTAGCACAATATTAAATAAATCACAACACACCCATACATGGATTACTAATTTATAATAGTTGATGGATTAGACTAACACAATATTGAAATGATGATTTTATCCTGTCCAGAAAATTTTTAGATCGTAACTTAGGTATTAAAAATTATAAATAAATTATTTACACAATCCTAAAATTCGTGCAATTGAACAGAATACTCAATAGGGATGTTTAGGTCACTTTTCAGAAAAAATTTCAGAAAAAGAAGATGTAAATAATCTTGTAAAATTTTCAGCAATTTTTATGACACAGATTTGTCACATTTCCTTACATTAATTTCAGGTTTAAATTTATAGATAAAATCCATAATCTAAAAATTTATCATGAAACTAACTTCTCAAATTTCATATTTTAGTTAGAAATTACCAGATTTGGCTTAGTGTAGAATTTTAAATAAATTTTCAAATACAGAGTAAAATCTGTCTCACAGTTTCAGATTTAGTTAAAAATTTGTATAAATTCGTAGAAAGCTCAAAAATTGTTGCCAAAATTCCTGGATGAACTAGACATCATTATCAACAACTTTGTAGAAGAAATCATCTCGAAATTTTGAGTATAAAATTGTCTAAAAATTTGGGCAACATTCTGGGAGATTCAAAACAGATTAATTATTTTCAATCTTCTCTTTAAATGTATAAACTACACATGCAAGCTTATTTCTTTACAATAATAAGATGATTTTAAGACTATCAACATCTTCAAACACTTGATATACACATCACAAAATTCCTACACATATATATAAAATTTCTATTTATGAGTAGTCATTTTAATCACAAGGACATAATCTGAAAACTTCACTAATAAAAAGAAATGAGAGGGTTGAGAGAGTTTTCTTACTTAATGGTAAGATTCAAATGGGTGATGAAATGGTAGAAAAATTTTGCTTCCTTAACCTTCCTCTCTTCTTTTCCTTCTACTGAATCTCTCCTCGCCCGTACATACTTCTACCTTCTTTTGTTTGTACGTGAGAATAAGCTTAGTCCTTCTTGGGTATATATAGGCAGAGCTCTCTCTCTCTCTCTCTCTCTCTCTCTCTCTCTCTCTCTCTCTCTCTCTCTCTTTCTTTTTGTTATTCTCTGCCACAAATCAACTTCACCCAAGAGTCATGATGTGGTGATATTTACCAAGCTTACATGCAAGTTAGCATGTGGCATATTCTGCCACCGAATCTGATTCTCTCTTTTTTTTTTTTTTTTTTTTTTTTTTACTAATAATCCACAAAATTTTTATTCTTAATAAGGTCTTTATTAGTGATTGAATTAGGTTAATTTAAAAGTATTTTTTTTTTACACTATTATATATTTTAGGTAGATTCTGAATAAAATTAATTAATTAATTTATTTATTTATTTTCTTTTAAGAATAATTTAAATATGGGTTTTCACAATCTACCCTCCTAAAAAAAAATTTCGTCCTCGAAATTAATTCGTACCTTTAGACTCAAAAAGTTGAGGGTAATTGGCACACATCATATCTTCTCGCTCCCACGTTGACTCTTCCGTCCCACGATGTCTCCACAGAACTCGAACCAACGGTATAGTTTTACCGCGTAATTTCTTCTCGTGACGATCTAAAATTTTGACAGGCTTTTCTTCAAATGTCACGTCTTCATCAAGGTTAATTTCCTCCCAATTGATGATGTGAGAAGAGTGTGGCTCGTATTTCCGTAGCATAGAGACGTGGAAAACATTATGTATTCTAGCCAGTTGAGGTGGTAGAGCCAAACAGTATGCCACTTCTCCTATTTTGTCCAAGATTTCGAAAGGTCCAATGAAGCGAGGTGACAACTTTCCCTTCTTTCCGAAACGAACAACTCCTCGACGAGGTTGTATTTTCAGAAACACATGATCTCCAACTTTAAATGCTAAAGGTCTTCTCCTTTGATCTGCATAGCTTTTCTTCCTACTCTGGGCGATCTCAAGCCTTTGCCTAATTAGTTTCACTTTCTCGGTAGTTTCTTGAACTAACTCTGGCCCTAAAAGAGGTGCTTCTCCGACTTCTGTCCAACATATTGGTGACCGGCAAGGCCGTCCGTACAAAGCTTCATACGGTGCCATACCAATACTTGCTTGAAAACTGTTATTGTAAGAGAATTCGACTAGTGGTAAGTGTTTCTCCCAACTACCTTTAAAGTCCATCACACAAGCTCGAAGCATAGCTTCTAAAGTCTGAATTCTTCTTTCTGATTGATCGTCAGTTTGAGGGTGAAAAGCTATACTAAAACACAACTCTGTACCCAAGGCTTTCTGTAGACTTTGCCAGAATTGTGATGTAAAACGAGAATCACGATTTGACACTATTGAGACTGGTACTCCGTGTAATCTAATGATTTCTCGAATAAATAATCGACTTAAAGATTCGAGTGTGCCTACTGGTTCTATTGGTAGGAAATGTGCCGTCTTAGTTAATCGATCAACCACCACCCAAATGGCATCATGGCCTTGCGGCGACCGGGGTAATCCTATTATAAAATCCATTGTTATGTGTTTCCATTTCCACTTAGGTATTGGTAAAGATTGGAGTTTCCCTGCCGGCTTTTGATGTTCTGCCTTCACTTGTTGACACATCAAGCACTTAGATACGAATCGAGCAACGTCCTTCTTCCTTCCACTCCACCAATACTGTCGCTTAAGATCCTGGTACATCTTGTTTCCTCCCGGATGAACCGCAAAAACCGAATGGTGAAATTCTTTAAGTACTTCCTCTCTTAATTGTTCGATGTTTGGCACAAAAATTCTACCTAAATACCTTAAACTACCATCTTGATGGAGCGTCCAATCCGGTGAAGATTCCCCGGACACTGATCGGGCCTTGATGAAGTCGGTCTCTTGATCAGATCTTTGGGCTTCCAACACTTTGGTAACAAGTTGGGGTGTTATAACTATTGTAAACAACCTACCCTTCCCATTCTAAGTCTCTGGTTGTAACTAAAACCCATTCATGGTGCTTACCATTTCCCATTCTTTAATTGATATGTTGGCTACAATCTTTCTTGTCTTTCGACTTAGTGCATCTGCTACAACATTAGCCTTCCTGGGATGATAAGACAAGGTGAATTGGTAATCTTCAAGGTACTCCATCCAGCGTCTTTGCCTCATGTTCAAATCTCTTTGTGTGAACAAGTACTTCAAGCTTTTGTGATCGATAAAGATCTCAAATTTTTCGCCATAAAGGTAATGTCGCCAAGTCTTAAGTGCGTAGACCACAGCCGCCAACTCTAGATCGTGAGTAGGATAATTTTTCTCATAATTCGTCAATTGTCTTGATCCGTAAGCTACTACCTTCCCGTTTTGCATTAACACAGTACCTAACCCTTCTTTAGAGGCATCACAATAAACAGTGTACCCAACGTCACGTTCGGGTATGATTAATATAGGAGCACTTGTCAGTCACTTCTTGAGTTCTTGAAATGACTGCTCACACGTTTCGTTTTATTCAAACTTTACTCCTTTTTGCGTTAGGCGTGTCATCGGCTTGGCTAATTTGGAGAAATTTTGAATGAGTCTTCTATAATAACCTGCTAATCCCAAGAAACTACGTATCTCAAATGTATTTTTAGGTTGTTTCCACCCCATTACTGCTTCTACTTTGGCAGGATCCACTAATATTCCTGATTCAGACACAACATGACCTAAGAATTTTACTTCCTTCAACCAAAATTCACATTTGCTAGCTTTAGCATACAATTGGTTCTCTCTTAGAATTTGCAAAACGGTTCTCAGATGTTGCTCGTGGTCTTCCTCCGATCGTGAGTATATCAAAATATCGTCAATGAATACTACCACAAATTGGTCCAAATAGGGGGTAAAAATTTTGTTCATTAAACTCATGAATACCCTAGGCGCATTCGTCAAACCAAATGGCATTACCACAAACTCATAGTGGCCATAACGGGTTCGAAACGCAATTTTGGGTATATCTTCTCCTTTGACACGAAGTTGGTGATATCCCGACCTAAGGTCAATTTTGGAAAAATATTTTGAGCCTCTTAATTGATCGAACAAGTCATCAATTCTGGGTAGGGGATATCGATTTTTAATGGTGACTCGATTTAGTTGTCAATAATCGATGCACAATCTTAAGGTTCCATCATTCTTCTTCGCGAAAAATGATGGCGCTCCCCAAGGAGACGTACTTGGTCTGATGAACTTTTTATTCAACAGTTCTTGCAATTGCTCCTTCAATTCTCGAAGTTCGGTTGGCGCCATACGATGTGGTGCTATTGAAATCGGTGAAGTCCCAGGTTGAAGCTTGATCGTGAAATCTACGTCTCGTTTTGGAGGTAATCTCGGTAATTCATCAGGGAAAACGTCAGTGTACTCGCACACCACATGGGGCAATTCCAGATCCTTTCGATTTTCGTCTTCCAAAATTAAACTTGCCAACCATCCAGTCAGTTGGTCATGCCACCGCGACTTGCGACACATTGGAGTTAGAGAATCTTGTCTATCTCCTTTAAATTGAACTTTCATGCCGTTAAGGGGAGATGTTGTCACTGTCTTACGGTAACAATCAATAATGGCTCGATGAACTGACAACCAGTCCATTCCTAGGATGACGTCAAAATTAGACATATCCATAACTCTTAGATCACATATCAAATATGAACCGGAGATTTCTAGCTCACAAGATTTACATACTAGATTTACTCAGGTTTGACCTCCTAAGGGTGAAGCGACACTCATAGCTATCTCTAGCGTCTCTGGCTCTAAACCCAAACTTGTCACACATGCAGTGGATATAAAAGAATGCGAAGCTCTAGAATCAAACAATACTTTAACCCAAGAATTCATAAGGATTAACATACCTTGAATTACTGATGGGTTATCAACATCTTCTTCTTCTTGGAGAGCATACATTCTCCCTACTGCCTGTTGGTTAGTCCCTCCTGGTTTCTTTCTATTTCCAGCTCCTTGTGGTTGTGTTCTTGGTCGGCCTACATTCCTAGAGGCTTGTGGCTGCCCCTTGTTGGTCTGAGTATTTTGAGTAGGCTTAGAACCTTGCCTTGGTTGGCATTTGTTGTATTGTTGTGCCCCTCGCTGATCCATAAATTACTCCCCACCTTGAGGACACTCACTTCGACGATGCCCCTGTTGACCACATCTGAAACATCTTCCTTTCCACTCATTTACAAAGTTTCCTCCTTGCTGGTTTCCTCGATTCTGCCTTTGTTGCTGCTGCATCCCTCCGGCATAAGGTGCTGGTGCAGGATGGTTTCTGGTGTTGCGGATTGGACCTCCTCCGCGTGGTTGGTTGTTGCTTCTTGATCGTTGATTTCGAGTGCGTTCGGAATCTGCTAATTCTCGCTCCACAATTAAAGCTCGATCCACAATTAAAGCTCGATCCACCATTTGAGCATAGGTGGACAGTTGCACTGCGATCAATCTTCCTCTAATGTTTGTGTCCAAACCCCATTCAAATCGCCTAACCTTATCCTCTTCATTTACTACTATGGCTGAAGCGTACCGTGAGAGAGCTTCAAAACGGTTCGCATATTGAGCGACTGACATTTTTCCTTGTTTCAGTTGGAGGAACTCTTGAATCATTTCTTGTGTTAGCGAGTTAGGAAAATACTTTTCCATGAACAGGTCTTCGAACTGTCTCCAAGTTAATGTCTCTACTTGTCGAGTACTTTTGATCATTTCCCACCAATGATCTGCTTCCCCTTCCATTTGAAATGCCGCCATGGTCACTCTATCTTGTTCATTTCGGATATCGGAAGTATCTAGCAACTTCTTAATTTGTCTTAACCAAGCTTTAGCTTCATAGGGGTTTGATCCACCAAGGAATTTGTGGGGATATAGCTTTTCAAATTTTGCTATCATTTCCAATTTGTTTTGATCTTGGTTTCGGGGTGGTATATTGTCTACCCTATCAGCAATCGCGCATATAATTCGAGCGACATCGCCATTAGACACTCCATCACCATTACCGTTGTTATTATTTCTTGTTCGTCCAGCCATTCTGCATGATAGGATTTTTTTTTTCCTTTAGTAATTCGTGATTTGTTCATTTATTTATTATCATTATCATTATTATTATATTTATGTGCAAGGATAGGGAAAAAAAAAAACTTCATTAATTAGATTAGATAAGCTACAATTAGCAAAATACAAATAAAACAAAGGAAAAGATTAAATAACATACTACGGGCAAAAGATAGCCTCTACAATCCGAGTTAACTCCTACACTCACAATTCTAAACTAGGCAATTTTACATGTGAGCGTACAAAACAATCGGTTAGCCTAGTTTATAATTCCCTTAAGACCCCTTAAAATAGCTAAGGAAAGTCTCTCTACACAAGGGCTTCCGGCTCCCATGTGGGTTGGAAAAGCCCCATGAATCGCCACAGCACTCTCACGAAGATAGCAGTTTCGCACACACGATGCCCTAGCAGCTGCACCGGCTTCTCCCGATAAGTCCTCCAGTCCCTAAAGCCCACTGACCCATCTCTCCTCACAATTCTACTTGGGTCGGGCATGATATACTGAAGGCTCCAAAAGTCAAAAAAGTCGTCCACCCTATCGGTGAAACCATTCGAGAAGGGGCCTAATTGATGTACCCAGGGAGTCTCTTGTCTTAGAATTTGGACAGGTCCGATATAGGTACCCACCCAACTCTCAGCTTTCCAAGCACAACCTCCTAGGGGATAAAGTCTGACATATACAGAGCCAATTTGCAACCCGTTTCGCACATCCCAACCCTCAAACGTGGCTCCTACATCTCCAGTGCTCTCCTCGATATTGCCTTCTATAGACTCGTCTTTAGTGTCTGACTCAATCACAATAACCTCCAGGGGGTTGTATATTGGTACAACTTCTTCAGACTCAGGTTCAGGCTCAAGTTCAGGATCAGGTTCAGTGTCAAGCTCAGGCTCAAATTCATAGTCTTCTATAGGCATCTCCACTTCTTCACTTGGGTCAGATTTTATGTCATAGTTTTCCAGCGAATTTTCCTCGTTAGAGTTAATGTCTGATGACCCTGGAATCCTACAATTAAAAGGTTCTAACTTAGTTAAGTCACCGAAAATTACAAATTAACGTAAGGTTTTCTTAAATGTAAAAATAATAAACTACTACCCATGGTCGAAAGGTTCAAACCTAGGCTCTGATACGATGGTCGCTCAAGTGGTCTACAAAACATGTGAACTTTTGGGAGCATGTATTTCATGCTCGAGCCAACTGTTAGTCGCTCGAGCGGGGGTGCAAAAACAAAGGTGGTCGCTCGAGCGCAAGATCTGTTGCTCGAACAGAGAAGTCGAATTCTGGAATTTTCAAATTGCACTCCCAAGTCCAAAACTCAAATTCAAAGCTACAATTCACATTCTTCGAGGCCCAAAACTTAAGGACACTTGTGTAAACTTGGGAAACATCATGAATTCAAAACCATTTTGCAAAATTAAGCCCAAAAGCTTTGTCAATTATTTAAAACTCGAACTTAAAATTGTGAAAACATTTAATGTGTGTGAAGATGCAACTTCAAAGCTTCCAAAACATGATCAAATGAGGCAAATTGATGGAAAACATGATGAATTCTCAAAACTATGGAATACTTGGTGCATGCATGTGAGAATTCTTAACAATTAAACTTAAAATGCAAAAAAATGTGCATGCATGCATGAATCTTGCTTAATTCCCACATCTAAGTTTCATTCTTGTATTTAAACTTCCAATTCTCTTGAATTCATGTTCTTTTGTCACAATCCTATTGCTTAGAGGTTGGAGTCATACCTAGGCTTTCCAATTTAGACTCAATAGGCTTGATTCAAGTTCAATCCTTCAATTCCTAGCAACTTCCTTAGCTTGAGCTTAATTCTCCTCCAACTTGACTCTAATCTCACTCTTCTGACCCTCTCTCTCGTTTGATACAACAAAATAAAGAAAAGAGGTGAGTTGAGGCTCATATAGGAGCCTTATATAGGCTCAATTAAAAGTTGGCTAATTAACTCTAATTTAGCTAAGCAATGGCTATTAATTATTCTAATTAATTCGTTCTGAATCGAATTCCAATTAAACCTATCATAAAATTCTAAAAATCCCAAATAACATATAACTTGAGTCAATTCCATTTTTGGATGTCGATAAGGCCTTCAATTCGCAGAATCAACAAAACTCAAATAGATATTTCTATGATAGACAAAGATAAACACAAATAATGTAACACACATGCAATTAATTCACAATTTCATCTTAATCACTTATTAAGCATTCTCAATTATGGTTTAACGCATAGTTATAGGTTGGGGTTGTTACATTGGCTAACCCTTCCACTTTTTACAACTTCAAATCACATATTTTAGCCTATGAAAATAGTCCAAAACATCCCCAAAACAGTGGCTAAAATCAGAGAAATAAATGGGAAGAACAAGGATATGAGCTATGGGATCAGGTTTAAGCAAGAGCGGTTAACCCCTCCACATTTGGTAGCTCTTAAATCACAAGTTCCAGCACTTAGAACCAGTCAAAAACAGTGTACAACTAGCAAGAAAAAGTGAAGAAAATAGTGGTGTAAACAAAGAGAAAGATGGCAAAGGTTATACCTCTTGAAGAGATGATGTTCTTGGTTAAGCAAACTTGATTCAAAGTAGTTGAAATCTCAGCAAAAAAAAGTCAAGTTCTAAGCTCCAATGGTGTATCTAATTTGTATCTATATTTGGGAGGGTAGAGAAGATTTTTGGTTTTTTTTCAAAAGCTCTTGGAAATTGATTTTGCAACCTTAAAAGTAAAGGGAAGGCCCTCTATTTATAGAAAATGAGCTTCTCCAATTGGAAATATCAAGAAAAATACAGCTGGTGCAGTACATGCACATGGGGGGACAACTGGCAGCAAAATATCTGTCTGTCAGGAAACATGGCCGGCCGGCCACTCTAACTGGCCGGATTTTTCATCAATTGGCTGGCCAGCCACTTAATTGGCCGACTAGCTACTTGCAAAAAAAATCTATTTTCAAGTCCTGACTTCAAATGGACATATCTCCCTCATTCAGACTTGATTTTAGGTGATTCTTAAGTCTAAATTGAAGCCCTAGAAGTCTACTTTCCAATGGTGGTGGCCTCACATCTAAATTCTAAGTGTACAAAGAGATATATCTAATTTAGTGAATGCTGTTCATTTCTTTCTTAATGGTTTGATGCTCAACTTTTTCCCCAACTAGTTTTCTTACATCCTCTCCTATTTCCTTCCACCTTCAAACCTATAAATAATATGTTTTTAAAGATTTTTCAAAGATCTTACCTCTCTTCCATTGATTTTCACTTTGTCCTTCGGTATATCGTAGAAATGTGACTAAAAAGTGCTCTGTATGACCTTCGGTTTACTAAAAAATGCAATATTTTAATTGAAATGTGACCCTCGGTATATTGTAGAAACATTTGAAAAAATATTTTGAAAAAAGGGTTTTAAAGTCTAAAATAGTTTGGCCAAAATGAGGTGTAAGGTTTGGGATTAGAGCTCGAAACCAAATTCTTTTGCTGAAGATCCGAACGATTTGCATAATATAACTTTCATCATTGAGTGCTCTATATGAAGCGCCTAAATTTTATGGGTGGTCAGAAATGGGGGTCTACACAACTCTTCCGTTCAAAATATATATGTGTGTGTGTGTGTGTGTGTGTGTGTGTGTCAACTCTTGATTTGCTATACACTTAATGACATGGGGATGGGGCCCAACTCCCTTATCACATCATTGTGAGTAAAAATATGGGTATGTAGTATTGCTGGAACAATAAATTATCACATGTATCTCTCTACTATATCAAAAAAAATAGGTTTCACCAACTATCACTTTTAATAGAAAAAAATATTTATTTCTATTTGATTTTAGTAATAGTCACTTCTTAACTATTTAAGACAAAAAAAAATTATTTTTTTATTTTAATTTGTTTAACTGACAATTGAGATAAATAAAAAATAATATTAATATCCATTATATTTGGCAATTGTTAAAAAAATCATTCATTTTCTTAATAGTTTTGTATTTTGTTACAAAAAAATTTGTATTAAAAAAATTTATTGTTTAAGTCCTTCTAATTTAGAAGGGCATAATTTTTTTTACAAAATTTAAAATAAAAAATGACAAAAAATAAAAATATAAACTTTTAATAATGATTAATAATTGGAATACATGCATTTAACAACATATTGTATTTAGACCAATAATATTATGACACATCATTATGACACATGAATATTGATTTCATTATAATTATAGTAACATAATTTAGAAAAGAATTTAAATTTAAAATTTTATTTTATAATTTAATAAAAGATGCATAAATTAAGGAAAGAATTTTGATCTTATTCTGGTAACATAATTTAAGGAACAATCTAAATTTAAAATTTTATTTTAAGAATATAAAATTAATTTATAAACCAATCATATTGTGACACAAATTAACAAAAATTAGACAAAATAAAAAAATAAAAAATAAAAAAAGAAGGGAAAATCGGTCTAGGGTCCCTCTCCCACTTTTCGTAATGGGAAAGATCCACAAAATTATTTTTTGATGTCTAAGGTCCCTTAACATATATGAGAGTCTCTTTCTCTTTCTTTCTCTCTCTTCACTGTTCATGATTTTAAAAAAAACAAATATACCAGCAAAATATACCAGAATCTAGAATCCATTGTCGAAATTTCAACAACCCAGAGAAATTGTTTCTATTAGGGCTTGCCCTCCCTCCGATTGTAGCAGAATTTTCTGATCCATCGTCTCCAAGTTAGATTTCTTCTTCTTTAGACAAGTCTTTTCTCTTTCTCCCTCTCTTGATGTATTGGTCGGTGGTGGTGGTAAAAGATAAGATTGGGGATCTCTCTCACTCCGTCTCTCTCAAGTACAGCGTCGCTTGGACGCTTCATCTTCAGATTCAGACTTAGTTGTTTCCATCTTTGAGGTATTATTACTATTTCTTCATTCATATTTTGCTTACTTATTTTAGGTCATTTCATTTCTTTCCCTCTCTTCTTGGAATTAGATCAGCTTCTGCATTGCCATTCCTCCTCCCCCATATTTTCATTATGTTTCAGATCACTATATTTCTTCCTAATTTACTCAACCACATCGATCCTCAAAGGGTGTTTTGGAGATCGTGAAGTTCGGAGTGTACATCACAGTTCCGATCGGTCTCATGTATTTCTCCGCCAACAACAGCAAGAATATCCAGAAATTCATGGGCAATGTAAATCTCTCTTTCTCTGGTTAGATTGCAAGATTTTCTCAAATTTCGCTGGATTCAACCAGAGAAATTTGAATTTTATCTGGATTCAACCCAGAGAAAATTCAAATTTCTCTGGGTTCATTTTGACCGATTTTAACTGATAATTCAGTGCTTCAAAAGTATTAATCAAAGTAGAAGACTTTTTTGTATTCAAACTATACAGGACAATAGTTATTTTAGATTGAAATGTTCAATTTTCTCTGGATTGAGATTTTCTCTGGGTGTTCAAATTTCTCTGAATTGAAATTTTTTGTGGGTGTTCATTCAATTTTCTCTGATTTTTTTTTTTTGGTGCCACAGAGTATTACAGAGCTATATGATGGGTCAGATCTATTTGTCATCGTTGCGAAGTATTTATCACCAGCACTTCATGACATAGATCAGGTTGGCATAATGCCTGATGTACAGTGCACAACCAAAATGCTCAACTCACCACAAAAGAGTAAGAGCATGGTCTCACCTTTGGAAGCAGATTCATGTATCATGGTAGCAGAGCATGAGTTGGACATTCAGGAGTCCAAAGGTGCTGCCTCTTAAAAGCCATTTGACTTTGTACTGCAGTTTTTCTTTTTTTTTTTTCTTTTTGGAACAAGTGGAAGTACATTTGAACTATAGAATTGGATGTAAATAAACAACAAAGAAAAATGGAAAAGAAAGTCCCCATTACAGCTTGTATTATATCTCTCAACTACACAAATGATGTGTTCTTGTACATGTGTGCTTTTGGTATTATTTTTTGTTTCTTGGTAATAAAGTTTGTGCATCATTTGTGTTGTTTAGTTACTGATATAGAGGTTGATGAAGATGTCGAACAAGAAGATAAACCTGGAGTTCGAACAAGCAGATCTGGAAATTTTCTTAGTGATATAGTAAAGAGAACAAAGTACTACCTAATGTCCACAAGTTTCCAGAGAAATTTGGTCTGAAATTTCTCTGAACCAATTTTCTCTGGACTGAAATTTCTCTGGATTGAAATTTCTCTGGACTGAAATTTCTCTGGATCAAGGTTGAGGGACCTTAGACATTATGAAAATATTGTTGATGGACCTTAGACATTATGAAAATATTTGGTGTCCTTTATGCTATAAAATCATAATACCAGGGACCTGAAAAAAAATACCCCAAAAAAGAACTGCAACTTTAAGCTTTAAGAGGGTGACATCGTTTTTCAATTATAATAATATATAGATTTTGTATGAGGTTTTGAAACTTTTATAATATCTTTTCTTAAAAGCATTCTTTTGTAAAATATATAAATAATCTCAACCTCACTCTTATTGCTCCTAAATATAAAAATTATGAGCTAATTATGATAATTTTAAATTTGTATTTAAAACTTATAAATCATGGGATAGATCATTATAACTTTAAATTTATATTGTGTCAATTATAAATTTAAATTAATAGATTACTTTCCATATTTAGTGATCCTGAAATTTAAATTAATAGATTACTTTTCATCATCAACAACAACAACAATATGTTTCAAATATAAGGCCATCATCAATAGCCAAAAAAAAAAAACATAATCTTTATTGAGAGTCATCACTAACTCTCCTCACTCTCTAGAATCTTCTCTCTAAAATATTCTAGAAGTTTACACATGAATCTAGAATACTCCGGAAAGATCTAGAAGATTCTGAAAAGACCTAGAGAAATTCGGAAGATTTTAGAATATCCTAGAAGGTTCTGAAACATTAAAGAAGTTTGGAGAAAATTGGAGAAAACTAGACAGTTTTGAAAGGTTTTAGAATATTTTAGAGAATAATAGCAAGCTATAATATGTACTAGAGTAATCTAGATTGTTCTACAGTATAGGGAAAGTATGAATATATTCTAGAAAGTTCTTTAACTAGTATAAATATGAGATGAGTGCATGTACTAAACAATTGGACAATTGGATAATTAAGTGAAAGAAGAGTGAGTTGAAAGTGAGTGGTCAAGCACTATCTAGTGTAAGGTGTCTCAAGGTCTTGTGTGAGGAAGGCACAAAGTGTGAGTGCTTGAATGTATGTGTGAGTGGATAAGTGAAGTGTATTAGTGTGTGATTGTGTACAAGTGTTTTGTGTACTAGAGTGTTATTAATAAAGGTTGTATTTCTGGGTCCACCAGTGTGTCAAACTCAACAATTTGGTATCTGTCACACCCAAAATTTGGACAATTAAATATTAAATTAGGACTAAATCCCATTTAATATTCCATTATCCAAATCCTAGGGGTGAAACAAAAAAAAAAAAAAAAAAATGCCAACCAAACCATCCACTATAATTTCATAACTAATCAATACCTCAACATTAAGGTAGCAACAACTAGTCAAAATAACTTAAATAATGTACAGTTACAAACCATACCAAATTATCAAATACCAAGGTCATAAAAAACATAATAAATACATAAACTAATATCAACTCTAAGCTCAAGAAAACAAAAGAAGTCCAAATGACATGTCCTACGATCATAGTTATTTCTTGTCACCACCATAGCCTCAACTAATCCTGCAAAGGAAGCTCAGCTGCGCTCAAACAGATTGCACCCGAGTTGCCAAGAGACAAAACGGGTTAGTATATAAGTATACTGGTATGAGTACAAGATTTAACACCCACGTGTCCACCAGACACAAACAAAAATACATTTAATTCTTGTTACAGGACAAGACAAGTAGTTCTAACCGCACCGAGACGAATGTGTAGTTTCCCGAGATACGGTGGTATTTAGTTTCTTTCCCGTACACAACGAAATATAAATTGATTATAAAATAAACAAAATAGAAGTAAAAATATGGTGAGTCAGCCCTGCATAAAAAAGTTAGTAAGACCCACCATTCTACAAAAAAAAATAAAGTTAGTATAATTTAATCATAAGTAACTTGCTGAAGAAGTATAAAAATGCACCGTTTTATACTTAAATAACTTGAATTAACCAAAACTCAAAGAACAAAAGTTGTACAGAATCAAATTTCCTTGCAAGTTGCATGAACGAATTTATTAGAAACTGAACAGGTTGAGAGAAAAACTTAATAGAAAATCCTAACCGAAATTCGATCGAAAAATCTAGAACTGAAAATGAAAAGAAACTACCGTAAGATGAATTTTTTCGAAAAAGTTTAAAACATGAAAAATGTTTAGAATAATGTTTTACTTCAGTTGACGTGAAACCAATAAAAATGAGCTCGTTTCGTAGGTTAAAACAGCCTCTAAAATCTGCATTGCTAAAATGAATCAAAACTACAATATCTAAGATCATCCGATTATAAGTTCTAATCGATCTCTTCAATAAAAAGTTAAAACACAAAAGTTGTCTAGAATCACGTATACATACCTCTGCTCAAATTTCATAATTTATTGAGGTCGTTTACCATTTTTCAAGATGTACAAATCAATACAATTCACACTATAATAATAAACTCATAATTAAATATTTTGTACCTTAACTCCACCATTTCGGCCTCCACTTCCGGCCTACACATATATCCCATGTGCCTCCCGTATACCTAGCACAGCTCCGAAGCCAAACTTGCACGGGGATATCGTTGCGAGTTTGACCCACACTCCCCGGATGGTTAGCATATACGTACACGCGTAAATCAAAGCACTCGTCTACTCTTGAAAATGAGGCAACAATATACATATACAAAACATCTCACTCATGAGAACAAATATAACAATGTCAAGCCTAAGGTATTCAAATAAATCTCATAATCCTCACCTTTTTTTTTTTTTTTTATACACTCTTTCTCACCAACACTCAAATAAAACAACAATCCATTGAGTCATGGTGGAGTATAAGGAATTTATCTATGGGTTCCTAATTAATTTTAATTTCATATAACCATGAGTGTGATTACAACCATAAAATAAATTCATATAACAACCCTAAACCTAGCATATACAACTAATTAAAATAATTAAAATCAATCAATCAAATAAAAATCCTCAACCTTACATACACAACTAAACAAAATAATTAAAATCAATCAATCATCTACATGCAAATACAAAATCAAATCAACATCAAATAAATAAAAATAAATAAATAAAACTAACGAATTAAACATAAATCAAGGGAAGTGGGTTTTGTACTCACAATAATTTTTTGAAGATCAAAGAATTATTTGAAGAACTAATGGAGCCATCAAAACAAAACTCTAATCTTTTTTTCTCTTTTCATTTTCTCTCTCCCGCCGGGTTCTCTCCTGTTTTATGCCACACACTGTAGACACCCTATTTTTGACCAACCTTAAGACTCAGACATCATCGATTGAGAGCTCGGTGATGGTGCATGTTGTGCTCGTTCTGAGGTTTCGGAGTTTTGGCTGAGAGCCTTGCCTCCGGGCCTCGAAACTCTTTGTCCTTTCGCTCGGTTTGCGGACTAAGTCTTGTTTTCCCTTCCCGGATGGAGGGAGTGGTCTTGTAGACCATCTCTCTGTGGTCGTAGACTACTTTTCGTGGTTGTAGGCCACTTTTTTCCGTTTGGAGACTAGTTTCCGGTTTTTGGAGCCTTTGGCCGCGCGCCTTGTCTCGGGACCGCTTAACATTCTCCGTTTGGCGTGGTTTTTGAACCACACCTTGTTGCCTCTGCCTAGAGGAACACTGTGGTCCGGGGGACCACTTTTGTGGTTACATACCACTTTTGATGCTCGTCAACTAGTTTTCGGGGCTTTTGGCCGCGTGTTTCGCCTCCTGATTTCTCGTCTTGCATCCGTTTGGATTGTTTTTGGTACAAACCTCGTTTGCCTTGTTTGGAAGGTGGTACAAGGGTGGGAGACTAGTATTTCTCCTTGGAGACCACTTTTCCTTTTTCCAGCTAGTTTTCTTGTCAGATAACTGGCTTTCTTGGTCTTTGGACCATCTTTTCTAGTCGGCCACCACACCACCACCTTGCATTTAGTGTGTTGACCTCTCCTACCTATGGCCGACCAGTTTTTGCTCTGGTTGACCACTTAAAGTGGTCGGCTGACCACTTAAACTAGCAGGCCGAAGTGGTCGGCTGCTTTTTGGCACCTTTTTGGAGATATTTTGGAATAGCTGGCACAGCTGGAGAGCATTTGAGCCATCCTCCATACACGTGTATGGAGGGATGGCATTCAAGCTTAGCTTCTCCAAGAAGCTTTGGCTTTCCTCTTCTATAAAAGGGAGGGTCCTCCTCCCTCCTCCAGGTTCAGAAAATCTGAGGGAAGAGGATAGATATAGTGTTGTATCTATATTGCCTTGTTTGCTTCATTTTTATGCCTTAAAGTGTAGACTTGTCTTACTTTAACACACAAACACACACTCAAACACCATCCTTTTGCTATTGAGGTGCTTAGGGGCTGATTTTGGTGTTCTTGGGTTGTCTTGAGCTTGAAAAACCTGCTGGAGTTGCAGTTATAAAGAGGGTCTTCAAGGGTGAGCTTTTGACCTTTAAATTCCCCTTTCTTGCTTAAGCTTTTAGCCTATCTTGCATGCTGTTTTAAGCTTGACTTATAACTGATAAAAGTTCTATTTTTGCATGCTTTTGATCTTTGTTTAAGATTACTTTTGTGTTTGGGGTTGTTTACCCCCTCTTAGGCCTTGTTTGGCCTTGTTTTTTAGCCTTTTTTGTGAGCTTCGGGACCACCTTGTTTTGGCCTTCTCACCACTGAAATCTAGAGGGATTTCAGTGGTGGGGATGGTGTTTTAAGGTCCTAAAAAGGAAAGGGCCATCCCCTCTCCTTGTATCTTCAATACATGCCTTAATATGCCTCATGTTTGAGCATCTTTACTAAGTGTATGTTGACCATATCTTAGCTTGTATTTATGGTTATTTTGCTATGGCATACCACTATTTTTGCTTAGTTTGGTTGGCTCTTGCATGCCTAATACACTTGTAGTGTAAATCCCTTAAACTAGCTTTGTATGCTTCATGAAGTAGCATGTCATTTTAGCTTGGTTTGAGTCCATTTCAGTATGTTCTTGGGCTTGTTTTTCCATGTCATACCTCTGTTTTGATTTGGTTTGGTTAGCCTTTGCATGCTCCATGTACTTGTAGTGCAATCCCATTAAATAGCCTAACATGCATCATGTTGTAACATGTCATTTTAGCATGCTTTTGGCTTAGCTTAAAGAAGACTTTGTTCATGTTTTAGCATGTTTAAGGTTTGATTTGTGTTGTATTGGTCATTTATGACTTGCTTTGTATAGCCTTGGTTTAATCTAGCTTGTTAGCTTTGTGTATTGAATCCTCCAGTATGCATTACTTGGCTTATTTCAATGATTTGGCATCACTTGTTATGTGATTTTAGTTCATGTTTCATGGCCATGCATTCACATTTGTTACTTATTCAATGCGTTGGAGGGTTTCCCCCTTTATGCCTTAACATTAACCATTGCGTATGCCTTCATGCCATAGCTTGCGAGCCACCATTTCAATGTGTTTTTGGGGTTATTATGCCATGACATAACTCTGATTTTTATTGCTTAAGTTATCCCATGCTTGGTCTTAATAGGTGTAGTGTAATCCACCTTATTTGCCTTGTATGTATCATGTCTTATGCCCCTCATGCTAGCATGTTTTGGCTTCCTTCCATGCATGTTTTAGACTCATTTTGACATGTTCTAGGACTGTTTTGGGTTGCCTTGGCCACATGCTTCATGTTTTGCATAGTTGTAGTACAAGTGCTCTTGCTTGCTTCAAGCTTTGAGCACCATTGCATGCTTCATTTGTGTTGTGTACATGATTTGGCATCATCTAACATGATATTTCAGAGCTTATAGCATGCTTTTGTTCCTACTTCATTCATGCTTTGAATGCCTCTAAGTATTGTCCATGTTTGCCTAGCTTATGGCTTAGCTCGTATGCTTGCATGCGTAGGCCTTTGGGCCTTTATCTCAGCATGTTTTGGTCCTTGTTTTGACCTACTTGAGCTCCGTCCATGCTTAGTTCATGCATTTGTGCCATGTATTGCATGCCTCCTTTGTGTTGCTCTTTGCTAGCTTTCATGCCTTAGGACCCTAGCATGCTTTACTTATGTTGTTTGAATGATTTGGCATCATTTCTTGCTTCATTTTAGTGCACTTAGTGTTGTTACACTTCCACTTCTGTCACTCATTGAGCGCTCTTGAGAGTTATGCTCTTTGGCCTCTTTGATGGCCAATGCATTGTGTATGCATGCCTTGCTTTATGTGCCTTCATTTCATCACCAATGGCCACTGATTTGGGCATGATTAAGGTCTACCCTTTTGGTTTAAGTCCATTGAGTATACCATGTATATTACATTGAGCATGCCATGCTTGGTATATTACATAAGTTGCCCTTGTTGCATTGCATTGTGCATGCATGCATTACATTATGCTTAGAACCTTATGAATGCCTTGCATTGAGTATGCCATATAGTTTTTAGCATTTAGCATTGTGTATGCTGCATTTAGCATTGTGTATGCTAGTTGTTACATGCTTTAGCATTGTTTGCATGTGTAATGACCCTCACCACTGTTTACCGAATAACCACTGATTACCGTTAAACTGGACTGATTATGACTGATAATTGAACTGGATAGGACACTGAATTGACTGACTGAGATCTGAACTGAATTGATTGCCTGTGTCTGGTTGAATTGCATCTTATCTGTTTGACTGTTTAATTATCTGTTTAGTTTTTATGTTTAAACTACTAATTGAAGGCCTTATCGGCGGCCGAATCCGAAATTGATTGATGTTCCATGATCAGTAGAATTTATGTGATTTTATGGTGTAATTATCTGAAAACTGATTTGGTATGATTAAATTAGATTAAAATAAGCTAAATTACATGAGTTAGAGTTATTTACATTAATGCCACCTAGTGGCCCACTACATGGAACATTTGGGACTTGCATCCATTTCATTTTACACATTTTCATCAGCCTTGTTGAGTGTCCTAGCCGACTAGAGAGAGAGTGACAAGAGGGAGAGTTGATTTCATCTCACTTTTGCTTGATATTGCTTGGAAATTAAGAAGATTAAAGGAGTTCTTGTTTGTTTGAGCTCCCTCATTTCTAATTCTACACCTAAGGTAGATCATCCATCCTCTTGATTGTGTCCTTGAGCTAGTTTTTGCATGATTCATGCTTCATTGTAGAGCTAAGGCATGATTTGGTTCTAAATGTTGAATTATAGCTTAATTCATGCATGCATGGTTGAAATGTTGAATTTTGAGTTAAGTTCATGGCAAATTGTACATGCATGTTCATCATTAGGCTTAAGTCCATGTTTTCAACTTGTTTTTGGAACAATTGGCTCATTAGAGCATCAAATTGAAGCTTTGAAATGGTTTGAAATCATGCATGTCATGTTTGAGGATTGTTCTTGATAAATGGTTTGAAATTGGGTTTGAATAAAACACCCTTGGGCTTTGATTTTTCAAATTAACGTTTGATATGTGTTATCTTATGTGTTTACAAGGATTTTCTGGAAAATTAGCCCAAGGAGGTTGGTTTTGATGTTTTAAAATTGAGTTTTGAACTTGGAGTTTGAATCTGGGTTTTCCAGATTTTGGTCGTCCGCTCGAGCGGGGGAAGTGCCGCTCGAGCGGGAAAATCGAGCTCCCAACATCTTGCACTGTGCATCAGTCCGCTCGAGCGGAGGATTGGACGCTCGAGCGGAGGACTGGGTGACACGCTCGAGCGGGCGTCGAGCGGAGATTTCACCTATCCAGTACTTTTTGGTCCGCTCGAGCGGGGATGTTGCCGCTCGAGCGGGGACCTTTGTTTGCTTGTCCGCTCGAGCGGGGAAACATGTGCTCGAGCGGGACCCTGTTTCACTGAAGTTTCTGAAAATGTTTTCTAAGTACATCTTTGCATCCTCATTTCCATCCTAGGCATTCTTAGGCCTAGTTTAAGACATCTTAATGAGGATATAGATGTAGAACACACTGAGGCATTTAGAGACTAAGTTATTATCTTTCCCAACTATGAACTTAATGTGTAATCACTCTGTTAACTGTATAGGGTTGGCATTCCAGGGAGACACGCTCTAGCATACTGTAGCCCAGAACTCTGTGAGTAACAATTGTGTAAAGATATGTTCAAATGATTATCTTCTGGACAACTGAACTGTACTGTTTTCTGAACTGTTTACTATTTACTGAATGAATGTATGTCCTATATTCTGAACTGTATTGTGGCATCCTTAGCAACTACTGTTTACTGTTACTGCTACCGTATAAGAAATCTCTGCCATCGACGGTCTGTGAACGGATGGCCCCCACCGACGGTCTATGAACGGGTGGAATTTTCTAACCGATTCGGTTCCCATGTTGGAACCACTACTGTTTACTGATTAATGGCCATCACTACTGTTCGGTCTTTAAGACCTAACGCTTACTGTACTGTTATGCTAATGGACGTACCACATATGGCCGTTTACTGCACTGAACAACTGATATACTGATTGAAATGAACTGTAAGGACATTCATTCTAAACCCCTTTACGCATTGTGTTATTCATTGGGCTTTAGCTCACCGCTCATATATATGTAGGTGTACAGGCACCAGACCGCAGCTAGGAGCGTCGGGGTAAACTCCAGTTTTGTCAAGCCAACCACTGTGCCTCACTGCGAGGTTCCGAGCCTGTCAAGCTACGGCTTAGGGGTGTTCTTATTTCCCCGTCAGTCTTGGATTGTTTTTGTAATATTGTATGGTCTGTTATTGTACTGTTTAATAGGGATTTGATCCCTGCCCTGAATGGTTGTAAATGTTTTGTATACTGATCTGCATAATGTATGGAGAATCTTTTTGGCATACAAACTGTCACAACTCATTGGACATTATTTATTTACTGCATTGGCTTCCGCCAGGCCCTGTACTCTGTTTTACTGTATTACTGTTAAGCACGCCTTCGGTAATCACGGATTACTGGCCGGTTACGGTGCTAAACCCATAGGGGCGGGTTTGGGTCGTGACAGCATGCCATTAGCTTTGTTAAGTTAATCATGTCACATTGCATTGAGTATGCCATGTAGTTTATTCGCATTGTGTATACCATGCTTGCTTGCATTGTGTTTGGAATAAGTGTTAGTCCAAACACGGGAAACGAGGGATGTTTCATACTTAAAGTGATGAAACGTGCCTTAATTCCCGATCGCCGACGCTCTTGATCATCCATGATAGAGTTTTAGGCTTTATGTGTTTACTTGTGCATTCATTTCATATTGAATTGTGCAATTTCGCCTCTCGGCCATCATGCATTGAAATGCGCGATTGGTGGCCCGAGGGTCGAGAACTACACTCCCTTGAGTTCATGACATGATAGGGAGGGTAGTTATGCACACATATCTTGCAAATACATTGTCATGCCCTTTCTTGCTCTCTGTTGCAAAAAACTGGGATTCAGCAGCAACAACTGGCCGGCCAGCCAAAAAAAGTAGCTGGCCGACCACTTTTCTGGTTTTTCAACAACCAAAAGTGGTCGGCAGGTGTTTCTAGAGACCAAAAGTGGTCGGCCACCCTCCCACAAGATTTCCAAGGTGAAGTTTCAGCTTTCTGGAGCTTGGTGCAAGTTTCTGAGAACAAATGAAAACAGAGGCAAATCGGGGCATCGCATTGGATTTTCGAACAAGGCGACCGGGCTTGCATGCATTCCTCTCCCTCTGAAGCTCCTACTTTTACTTCTTCCTTTAGCTGCCATGCTTAGATAGCTAGGTTTTGCTTTGGTTTGTACTTTAATTAGTTAATGCGTTAGCTATGCAATTCGTTTTGTAACAATTAATTAACTAGGATTAGTTAATTAATTGTGTTGTAATAATTAGTTTAATTAGTTTAGATTAGCTAGTTAGCTTCTTATTCGGTCCCTCTTTTGAGAGGGCCAATTATTGTAATAAGCGTGCGTGTGTGTGATGCATGTCTTCCAATCCCCATTTCTTTATCCCTTTTACTTAACCGCTTACGATGGTTAGTTTTAGGGCATGTTTAATTTAGCATACCTTATGCTCGCATGCGTGCATCCATTCATCTGTATTGCATGTACCGGGCTCGGCGCATCATACTAGCTGCATTGTACTTTCAATACATTACTTGAATACGTGTTTAACAGCATGTTACCATAGCACTCTCTTTTTTGTTCTTTAATTACTCTCTCTCTCTCTCTCTCTCTCACACAGATACACACACCACACACACAGAACTCTTTTTTTTTTTTGTTCTTTGATTACTCTCTCTCTCTCTCGTTTTCTTTCTTCTTAACTTCTAAACCTAATTGACTTCTTATATTATACTATATTATAAACCTAAGTCTAAATATATAATAACCTAATTTCCTATTATATTATATTATACAAATAAATCACAAATATAACATATATAAATATAAATATCTTATATAAAATCTATATCAATAATTTTCTTTATATATATATAAATATAAATATTCAGATTAATTATAATTAACTAACACATTACATTAATTATATACCACATTAAATTCTTATATAACTACGCAATTAATAAAGCCAAAAATAAAATCAAGTAATAATAAATAAATAAAGGCTTACAAAAAAATTCAAGTTGCTACAGTATCAGTGCTTGGTCATTTGGGGACCGACACGAAGAGCGATTGAGATTGATACAAGAGATTGTTGAAGTCAACGAGCACAGTTGTTATGGCTGATTTCGGAAACTTCATTGGCGGTATGGAGAAATTAAATTATTGTAATTATGATTATTGGCGAATATGCATCGAGGCATATCTTTACGAACAGGATCTGTGGGAGATTGTTGATGGCAAGAAAACTACATCACCTGGAGAAGAAAATGCAAAGGCCTTGCAAAAGTGGCGGATGAAGGTTGGAAAAGTGATGTTCGTGTTAAGGACAGCTGTTCAGAAAGAGTTATTGGAGTATGTTCAGGAGACTACTACTCCAAAAGTAGTCTGGGACACATTTACGACATTATTTTCGAAGATAAATGATGCATGACTTCAATATCTAGAGAACGAGCTTGCAACGGTGACACAAGGATCAATGACTATTAGCCAATATTTTTTTAAGGTATTTGCAATGAAATTTCACAACTTGATCCCGAGTAAAAAATTAGCGAGTCAAGAATGAGGCGCATTATTACTCGAGGTTTAAGACCCGAGTATAGTGGGCTTATGGCCGCTGTTAGAGGATGGTCCACTCAACCATCACTGGTCGAGCTTGAAAGTCTGTTGGCAAATCAAGAAACTCTAGCAAAACAAATAGCTAGAGTCATACTGAAGAATGAAAGCAAAGAAGAGGCGTTATTCAGTAGCAAGAAAAGAGATGGACTAAAGTGGCAAGAATATGGAAAATCAAAGAAATAAGAAGATGAATAATCACAAAATGATCAAAGTTATCAACGAGGGGGAGTTTGACAAGATGAAAATGATCAAAGAGTTACTAGATTTGGATGACGCAGCATAAAGTGCTTCAAATGTGGCAAGATTGGCCACTATACAAAAGAATGTCGGTCAAGAAGAAGACCAATTGAAGGTAATATGGTAACATCTAATGGTTACCAAGATGAGAGTGAAGAAGAATAGGATTTCTAAGCTTCATGTGCAATGTTCGAGACCGTGGAACCAGGTTACTTAGAAGAACAGCCAGAATTTGAAGAAGAATGAGATTTTGAAGCATCTCCTACAATGTTTGTGGTCACTGAAGCAGATTCAAAATAGGAGATAGACTTCAATGAAGGCGTACATGAGCAATGCAATGCAGTTACAAAGGAAGTGGATGCACACTCTATCAAAGATAAGTCAATTCTTGCAATTGAGTCTTAGTCTTCAACATTTAAAGATCCAGAAGCTCACCTACTAGAGAAATTGGGAAAGCAAGCAGAAAAAGAAGTAGTTGAAGAAGTGATAAAGTTGAAACATCCAATATTTGCAAGGCAATGCCAACCTAACCCAAGGTACGTTGATGCAACCTTTGCTAAGATGGATGATATAAAGGAACTAATAACATTTCAGGAAACAACAAAATTTAACAATTGGAGGAAGACAACAAAAGAAGATATTAATGCATCAACATATATTCAAATATGGCATTTGCTATCTAAATTAGAGGATGAGAATCCTATAGTTGGCCAAGGACGTGGTGTTCTATGGAAGAATAAATCACTTCAAAAGAGAGAAGTCAATATTGAAAGAGATAGAGACAAAGTTTATCGTGGTAGAGGACTAGGGTGTAGATATACTCACGAAGAGTTTCTAAAACAACGTGGCATGGTTAAATAATCCAAAAAAGAGAGTTAGTGTTTGGGGGAGGAGGGGGAGTGTTGAGAGTCATCACTAACTCTCCTCACTCTCTAGAATCTTCTCTCTAGAATATTCTAGAAGTTACCACATGAATCTAGAATACTCCAGAAATATCTAGAAGATTTTGGAAAGACCTAGAGAAATCTGGAAGATTCTAGAATATCCTAGAAGGTTCTGGAACATTAAAAAAAATATGGAGAAAACTAGAGAAATCTAAAAAGTTCCGGAAGGTTGTAGAATATTTTAGAGAAAAATAAAAAGCTCTAATATGTACTAGAGTAATCTAGATTGTTCTAGAGTGTAGGGAAAGTATGAGTATATTCTAGAAAGTTATTTAACTTGTATAAATATGAGATGAGTGCATGTACTAAGCAATTGGACAATTGGACAATTGAGTGAAAGAAGAGTGAGTCCAAAGTGAGTGGTCAAACACTATCTAATGTGAGGTGTCTCAAGGTCGTGTGTGAGGAAGACACAAAGTATGAGTGTTTGAATGTATGTGTGAGTGGATAAGTGAAGTGTATTAGTGTGTGATTGTGTACAAGTGTTTTGTGTACTAGAGTGTTATTAATAAAGGTTGTATTTCTGGGTCCACTAGTGTGTTAAATTTAACAATTTTTCCTCTAGTTTCCATCAGAAACAACCCTTTCCTTGGAGTATTTGGAGTATCATCATCAATAGCAAAAAAAATAAACCTTAAAATAGAAATAAAAATTTCAAATTGTTGTCAAAATGGATCATAAGCATAGAAAAACAATTCCATAACTCAAAAATCAAATTCAAATTGATGAAAAGAAAATTACTATAATATCAATAGATATCATCATCATCAGTAGCAAAAAGCGGCTTTTTAGTCATGTCTAAGGTAGCAGCACCTAACAGTTTTGGTAAACTCTACCAAGAGATACCAGATCTATAGTCGATTATAGATCTGACTGAGATCGGCGCCTAGATTTGTGATGGCGAGCTGCTTCGGGAGGTTGGGAATGAGATC
Organism: Camellia granthamiana; assembly: GCA_036172215.1. Taxonomy (NCBI): domain Eukaryota; kingdom Viridiplantae; phylum Streptophyta; class Magnoliopsida; order Ericales; family Theaceae; genus Camellia; species Camellia granthamiana. Next base: position 31,656,961 of record CM069911.1, on the reverse strand, counting down.
TAGGGTTTGGTGGCCGTTCACGACGGTGATCTAGGGTTTTGATCGGAGAATAAGGTGGACTATGGAAGAAAAAGTTAGTAATGAAGATTGGAAAAGAATATGACGACTAGAGGAAGAGACGGGGGTGGTGGACTCAGCAGCAATGGTCATGGCAGTGGAAGAGGAGACAGCATGAGAATATTAACATCGCCGCCGCCGTTGAAGACAATGAAAACGCCGATGACAATGGCAAAGGCAAAGAAGGCGCAAAGGGAGCAGAGGAAAGGAGAGAGAGATGAGATAAAAAGAGATAGAGGTTTTGAGAAATGAGAGCTGAGTTTGGAAACGTGTATAACAGAAATATATATATATATATGGTAGTTTGGTCATTTTACCTAAGTTTTTCCTTATGGCCAAACTATTTGAGAGCCTGGATCTATAGCCAAATAAAATTCAAATTTAGATTTATGAGCTAAGTGCCCCCTATTTATTTTTGAGTGCTGATATTAGTACCTCATCAATTATTTTAGACCTCCATTTCTTTGGACCCCCTCTTATAAATTTTAAAACCCTTAAAATTTCTTTTTATCGCCCCAAATTATATCAAGATTATCTTTGTGAAAACGTTCCCATTCAATTGAATACACACCCCCCACATTGCCACACCCTAAAAAAACCTCTCTTCCAAAAACCCTAACAAAACCTACAAAGGTGATTACTACTTCATCTCCATATACTTGTTCATGACCTTATAGTGAGAAAATAAATGTAGGGTTTTTAATCTTTAATCCTTAAAATAAATCAGCAAGAAATTGGGTTGGGGTTTTTGTGCTTGAGAAATAAGAAAAAGAACTAAGTGTGATTACTGTCAATTGCCCTGACAAGACTGGCTTGGGTAGTGATCTCTGCCGCCTTGTCATTTTCTTTGGTTTGACCATTGTGTCTTGACTTGAACCCAACCCTAAAAGTTTGAGTCATAACCGGCCGGTAATCACTTGATTACCTTTGGCCTCAAACAAACATACAGAGTAATTATAGTAATAGGGCAAAAAACGGAAGTATACAACAAAAGAATGAGTCCATTAAGCTATACCAATATGAGCAAAATGTAACACATTCACATCATTTACATGCCCATGCAAAAAGAATATAAGTATCGAAAGAAATTTGTGCACAATGTTTACAAATCCAAGACCACAATAACAAAAACAAAATAAAGTCAAAGTATGATGTGAGTTAAAGATGAAACTCTATCTCGGAGGTGTGACTCGATTGGGTCTCAAAAAGAATGGCTCCTGAAGCTGACTCTAGGGGTGTGCTCCATGCTGCGGATTACCTACATGTGCATACATAAAATTGGGTGAACAAAGCTCAATGAGTAACAATAAAGTAAAATAGTGCAAATAGATAGCCATAAGATTATCATAATACTCAAAATCGTATAAACAAAATGGCCTTAGGCCTAATCATACTTCAAAATGACCTCAGGCCCAACATATAACAAAACGGCCTTGGGCCCAATCATATTTCAAAATAGCCTTGGGCCCAACGTTGCACATGTCATATAATATTAATGAGGTCTCTCATTTCAAACAAATCACAATGTCGGCACCATTCACTATTCATGGTTCGAGGTACACAATAACAAACATATAAATATGGTATTATTACTCACAGTGGGATCGATCTTGTGGCGTTTCCTCTAGTACACGACCTACACCAAACATGTCACACACATATTCAGTAAGTAATTCATTTCAATTGTACTCTTTTCTTTCATTATTCACAACCTTCTTTAATGAGTTTCTATTCATCATTTCACTCCCCAAAAGGGGCTAAATAAGGTTGGGAACGCATTCCGGAGGTTGGCGGTAGTAAGACAAAATAACACAATTTTTTTTCCTTGTTTGGCCGCACGTGTGGCCGGTCCAGCCGCTCAAGCGATCTGGCTTCGTATGTGCGGAAATGGCCGCCGCTTGAGCGCACAGTAAGAAGTGGGTTTAGGCTTAAATCTTGGGCGCTCGTGTGGAACCCGAGGCCGCACGAGCTGTCTGGGCTCACTCAGGCAGTCTGAAAATGGCTCCAAGATGCAAACGTTTTCCTCTCATTCCCAAGCCCAAATCCATGTAAAAACAACTCAAAAACATGATATCTAAGCATGATACAAGTGTAATTCCACATTAAACATATCAATCTTGAATCAACAATAATTTCATGGTCTCATCTTTTCATAATTTCATGGTTTACATACATAAGTTTAAAATACATATATTTATGAATGATTTTCTCACAAATCTTGTTTGTATGAACCATCCAGGGTTTGTTTCATGGATCAATCATAAAAATAAACTCAAATCAAACAATGGTGTAGACATTAAGGTCCAATTTTATGCCTTTAGCTCTAGTCACTACACAACTCCAAACCCTAGCTCAAAATTCCTAATTTCTTCATGATTTCTTGACAAAGATGAGTTAGAGACAAAGTTTGTAAGTAAATTAACATACCTCAACTCAAATCTAAGGTTTGCCCTTTGATTTTCTTCAAATCCTTAGCTTTCTTTTCCACTCTCTCTAGGGCTCTTAAGTAACAAATGAAGAACAATAAGGCTAAACATACATATATAACCCAACTCATAAAACATGACTAAATCATTGTGAATCATAATTTTTCAAAATTTCGCCGTAAGCTCTACAAATCATGCTAATCATAGATATGAAGTCGATTTTTTTTTATTGCGCATCTAAGGCCTTCAATTTCAGCTCAAAGTCTTAATTGCAACAGATATTCCTACTTTCAACAGATATTTTTCCAAATTCACATAATTCACATACTTAAATTTGTAAATTCATATCAACCACATAATCACATGCATAATTAAGTATAGTAAGGGTTGGGTTATCACAATCTCCTCCCCTTTAGAAAGTTTGGTCCTTCGAACTTGTTTACTTCAAATTGAAAACAATTTCAGATATCGTTGCCTCATTTTTTCTTCTAGTTCCCAAGTGACTTCGTTTTCATGATGTTCCCTCCATTCCACTTTTACCATTGGGATAGTCTTTGTTCCTTAGTTATTTGACTTGTCGATCAAGGATTCGAAGAGGTTTCTCCTCATAAGCTATATCATCATCTAACACAATTTGATGATCGTCAATAACATGGGAAGGGCCCCGAAGGTAGCCTCACAACATTGATACATGAAACACATTGTGCACTTGCTCCATACTCGGTGGTAAAAAAATCTGATAGGCAACCGGACCCGATCTTTCCAAAATCTGAAACGACCCTATGTATCAGGGTGATAATTTCTCTTTTTTCCTAAATCTTGTGTGCCCTTTCATTGGAGTGACTTTGACAAAAACATGATCCCCAACTTCAAATTCCAAGTCTCTCATTCTTTGATCCGCATAGTTCTTTTGTCGGCTTTGAGTAGTTTTCAATCTCTGTTGGATGATTTGAATCTTTTCCGTAGTAACTTGCACAATTTTAGGCCTAATCAACGACCTATCCCTAACCTCAGTCCAACAAATCAGAGTTCAACATTTTCTCCCATACAAAGCTTTATATGGTGCCATTCCAATACTGGATTGGAAACTATTGTTATAAGCAAATTTAGCTAAAGGTAAATGAGTTTCCCAACTTTCACAAAAATCCAAAACACACATTCGGAGCATGTCCTCCAACATCTGTATAGTTCTTTCAGATTGTCCATCGGTTTGTGGATGAAATACGATACTAAACCTCAACTCCGTCCCTAGTGCTTTTTGTAAGCTTTGCCAAAACCTTAACACAAACTTAGAATCTTTATCCGACACAATGGAAACCAGAACACCGTGCAATCAAATAATCTCAGCAATGTACACAGTAGCAAGTCGATCAGCATTATAAACAATCTTCACAAGCAAAAAGTGAGCAGATTTAGTCAATCTATCCACAACAACCCATATAGAATGCATACCTCGGGGTGTTCAAGGTAAGCCCACAATAAAATCCATAGTTATATGCTCCAACTTCCATTCTAGAATAGGGAGAGGTTGAAGTAACCCCACCGATCTATGGTGCTCTACTTTCATTTGTTGACATTGAAGGCACCTTGAAATGAATTCCACAATTTCTCTTTTCATATTAGGCCACCAAAAGGCTTACTTGAGATCTTGGTACATTTTGGTATTCCCGGGATGCATAGCAAACCTGAACTTGTGAGCTTCTTCCAAGACTCTTCCTTTAACTTTGGGGACATTTGGAACACACAATCTTCCCTTGAACTTCAACACTTAAGCTTCCAAAGAGAATCCCGGTCTCGGTTTTAATTCCATCTCATCATATACTTTTTTGAGAAATTCATCCTCTAATTGTCTTTGTTCAATTTCCTCAATAATAGCCGGTTATGCGGTCATTGCGCCCAACATTTCATCCCATTTATGTAGCACAATTTCCACCTCCATTCTTTCTAAGTCAAGTAATAGTTCATCCCGCTCCGTAAACAAACATGCTAAGTTTCCTGTTGACTTTCTACTAAGAGCATCCGCTACCGTGTTGGCTTTACTGGGATGATAATGAATCTGTAAGTCATAATCCCTGATGAGTTCTAACCACTGCCTTTGTTGCATATTAAGCTTCTTTTGAGTAAAGAAATACTTGAGGCTCTTGTGGTCGATGTAGACTTCACATGTTGCTCCATAAAGATAATGCCGCCATATCTTCAATGCAAATACCACAATAGTTAATTACAAATCATGCGTAGGGTAATTCTTTTCATGCGGTTTCAATTGCCGAGATGCATACGCAATTACCCTTCCATTTTACATAAGTACACACCCCAAACCCTTATGAGAAGTATCACTATAAATAATAAACCCTTCTGTACTCGATGGTAAGGCGAGGATCGGTGTTGTTGTGAGCCTTGTCTGTAATTCTTGGAAAGCAGGCTCCCTTAGTTCTGTCCACTCAAATGGAACACCTTTTTGAGTCAATTGGGTAAACAGCACCGCAATCTTAGAGAAATTTTTAACAAATCTTCGATAGTAACTGACTAAACCCATAAAGCTACATACTTCTGTAACATTGGTAGGAACAGGCCAATTCACAATAGCTTTTATCTTTTGCGGATCGACAGACACACCATTTTTGTTAATTACATGTCCCAAAAACACAACTTCATTCAGCCAAATTCACATTTCTTCAATTTAGTATATAATTTCTTGTCCCTAAATGTTTGAAGAATTAATCTCAAGTGTCTTTCATGTTCCTCCCTACTTTTCGAATAAATAAGAATGTTATCAATGAATACCACCACAAACTCATCCAAGTACGGTTTGAAAACCCGATTCATGAAATCCATAAAAGCTGCCGGTGCATTCGCAATCCCAAATGACATAACTAAAAATTCATAATGGTCGTACCAGATTCGGAAGGCGGTCTTCTTAACATCCTCTGCTTTGACTTTCAACTGATGGTACCCAGATCTCAAGTCAATTTTTGAAAACTCTTGTGCCCCTTGTAATTGGTCAAAAAAATCATCAATTCCTGGTAAAGGATATTTATTCTTCATCGTTACCTTATTAAGTTTTCGGTAATCAATACACAACCAAAGGGTCCCATCCTTCTTCTTCACAAACAAAATGGGTGCGCCCCATGGCGATGTACTCAGTCAGATAAACTATTTGTCAAGCAATTCTTGTAATTGTATTTTCAATTCCTTCATTTCTGCTGGAGATATTCTATACGGAGCCTTGGAAATAGGTTGAGTACTCGGTACAATATCAATGACAAATTTAATCTCACGATCTATCAAGTCCCCTAGCAATTCTTCGGGAATTACATTCGGAAACTCACTTAACAATCTGAATATTTTCAACACCCACCTCAGTTGTCTCTACATGCAAAATACTACACAAATAACCCCTACAACGCTTCTGAAGTAGTTTACAAGCTTTTATAGTTGATATCAAATAGGGCGGAGGGACCACCCCATGTCCCACAAAAGTAAACTCATCCTGACTCGGTGGGTGGAAAACAACTTGCTTAGACACACAATCGATGGTTGCATGATACTTAGCTGACCTATCCATTCCCAAAATTATATCAAAGTGTACCATTTCAAGAGGCATCAAATTAGCACACAATGGAATATCTCCAAGTAAAAGCTCACATGTAGGATACATAAAAGCACATAACACATAGTCCCCGGATGGGAGAGACACACACAACACATAATTCAAGGGTTCCATAGATCTATTCAAATTAGGAGCTAATGTTTTTGAAACAAAGGAATGGGTGGAACCCGAATCAAGTAGCACATGAGCAGGTTGGCCATTGATGGAAAGCATACCTGAAACCACAGCATCTGAATTTTGGACATCACCCGGAACAAGAGCAAAGACTCTCTCTTGCCTAACGTTGTCTCTAGAAGTAGTAGGCCTTACCGGGGTCTTTGTTGCAGGAGTGGAACTGGCTTGGCTGAACTAGCAGTTGGCCTATTCTATTTTTGTTGCCCAAACATAGGACAATCTCTCACCATCCTGTGTTTCCATAATTAAAGCAAGCTCCTGATACTCGATAACAAACCCCCCGATGCTTCTTTCCACACTCTGAACAAGTTAGTGCCGAATCACGGGCAGAACCCGAAGTGTTGGAAGTTCCCAAATTTTGCTTCTTATTTTGTGAGGAAGCTGACCCTTTGTGCACATTGGAGCCTTGGTACTCACATTTGCACATTGGACCCTTTACAAACCCAAGACCACAATAGCAAAAACAAAATAAAGTCAAAGTATGATGTGAGTCAAAGATGAAACTCCATCTCGGATGTGTGACTCAATTGGGTCTCAAAAAGAATGGCTCTTGAAACTGACTCTAGGGGTGTACTCCATGCTGCGGATTACCTACATGTGCATACATAAAATTGGTGAGCGAAGCTCAATGAATAACAATACAGTAAAACAATGTAAATAGATAGCCATAAGGTTCTCACAATACTCAAAATTGTATAAACAAAATGGCCTTAGGCCCAATCATACTTCAAAATGGCCTCGAGCCCAACATATAACAAAAAGGCCTCGGGCCCAATCATATTTCAAAACGGTCTCGGGCCTAACATGTCATATAATATTAATGAGGTTTCTCATTTCAAACAAATCACAATGTCGACACCATTCACCGTTCATAGTTCGATGTACACAATAACGAACATATAAATATGATATTATTACTCACAGTGGGATCGATCTTGTGGCGTTTCCTTCGGCACACGACCTACACCAAACATGTCACACACATATTCGATAAGTAATTTACTTCAATTGTACTCTTTTCTTTCATTATTCACAACCTTCTTTAATGAGTTTCTATTCATCATTTCATTCCCAAAAGGGGCTAAATAAGGTTAAGAACGCATTCTGGAGGCTGGGGATAGCAAGACAAAACAACACAATTTTTTTCCTGTTTGGCCACACGTTTGGCCGGTCTAGTCACTCGAGTGGTCTGGCTTCGCACGTGCAAAAATGGCCACCACTCGAGCGCACAGTGAGGAGTGGGTTTAGGCTTAAATCTTGGGTGCTCGTGCGGAACCTGAGGCTGCACGAGCTGTCTGGGCTCACTTAGGCAGTTCGAAAATGGCTTCAAGATGCAAACGTTTTCCTCTCATTCCTAAGCTCAAATCCATGTAAAAACAACTCAAAAACATGATATCTAAACATGATATAAGTGTAATTCCACATTAAACATATCAATCTTACATCAATAACAATTTCATGGTCTAATCTTTTCACAATTTCATTGTTTACATACACAAGTTTAAAATACATATATTCATGAATGATTTTCTCACAAATCTTGTTTGTATGAACCATCTAGTCATAGATCAATCGTAAAAATGAACTCAAATCCAATAATGGTGTAGAGATTAAGGTCCAATTTTATGCATTTAGCTCTAGTCACGACACAACTCCAAATCCTAACTAAAAATTCCTAATTTCTTCATGATTTCTTGACAAAGATGAGTTAGAGACAAAATTTGTAAGTAAATTAACATACCTCAACTCAAATCTAACGTTTGCCCTTTGATTTTCTTCAAATCCTTAGCTTTCTCTTCCACTCTCTCTCTAACTCACTCTCTAGGGCTCTCAAGCATCAAATGAAGAACAATAGGGCTAAACATACATATATGACCCAACTCATAAAACATGATTAAATCATTACAAATCATAATTTTTCAAAATTTCATCGTAAGCTCTATAAATCATGCTAATCATAGATATGAAGTCGGTTTTTGTTTATCACGCCTCTAAGGCCTTCAATTTTAGCTCAAAGTCTCAATTGTAACAGATATTCCTACTTTCAACAGATGTTTTTCTATATTTACATAATTTACATACTTAAATTTGCAAATTCATATCAACCACATAATCACATGCATAATTAAGTATAGTACGGGTTGGGTTATCACACATTGTCAGAGTTGGTTATCTGTTCTCGAACAAATAAGAAATGTTCGGTTACCTGTTCCCGAACAAATAAACAATATTCAGACTTGTGTTTCTGAATTTTGGTCATATGTTTAGTAGTTCAGTCCAAAAAAAAATGATGAACAATTATTATTATTTTTTTCATTTTTTTTCAACAAACTTACCATTATAAAACCAACTTCCTCTAAGCTAAGAACACCATTAAGGTTATGAACATCCTCTAAGCTTTTATGGTCCTCTCATCTTACGGAGTTGTGGTTGCCAAAAAAACTTCTATTCATTGTCATTGTTGGAAAAGTATAGGTAATCAAATGGTTGCCACCGTTATTGCTGAAATATTGCCACCAAATGTTTTTCAAGGTTTTAAGGGTGGATAAGTTTTGAAAATGGAATTTAGAGAAGATGGATGTGTAGTGATAGAGATGGGTACTCTCATAAACCCTAATTCATGATGTAGTGGATGTGTGGACTTAATTAAGAGATAGGGTGTCCAAAAATTATTGATATCATTTTTAGTAATTTTACTTGAGGTTATTAGTATAATATAAAAAGAGTGGTGCTATTAGCACCCCATAAATTATTTTGAACTCCCAATTTCTTTGGATCCCCACTTATAAATTTTGAAACCCTTAAAATTTCTTTTCTCCCCCCAAATAATACCAAAATTATCTTTAAACATTCCACCCATTGAATGCACACTCCCCACAACCCCCAAAAAACTTCCCTTTCAAAAAACCCTGACAAAACCCACTAAGAAGAAGAAGAGTCTCATCCTTTTCAAAACACACGAAGAAGAAGAAGAATACCATCTCTATCTATTTGACCAACTTCCCATCTGATATTTTTCATTGCTCTCAAATCCAAGCTCTTGATTCGAGTCACAACAATCTTTCAAGGGATGTTCCAATACAAAACTTGTCTATGGTTGTCACCAACCTTACTTATCTTAACCTATCATACAATCACTTATCGGAGATTAAAATCTCTGATTTCCAGTTCTTAAAACTCTTCAGTTCTTCGAGTTTTTTTCATTCTGAACTCATCTATATCACAATAAGTTCAAAATCAATGTTCAATTACCAATTCCTGAACAAATAAACAATGTTCGGCCTTGTGTTTCCGAATTTCGATCATATGTTCGGGAGTTCAGTCCCGAAAAAATGACAAACATATTTTATTATTTTTGTAATTTTTTTTCAAGAAACTTACCCTTACAAGGCTCATCTCCTATGAGGTAAGAACAACATCAAAGTTATGAACCTCCTCTAAGCTTTTATTATTGTATTCCTCTCGTCTTATGGAGTTGTGGTTGCCAGAAAAATTTTCACTTATTGTCATAGCCGGAAAAGTGTAATTAATTAAATTGTTGCCATTGTTACCGCCGAAATATGCCAAAGGGTTTCCAAGGTTTTGAGGGTAGATATGTTTTGAAGATGAGATTTGGGAAAGATACATGGGTAGTGATGGAGGTGGGTGTTCTCATAAACCATAATTCATGATGTAGTGGGTGTATAAGTTTAATTGTGAGATGAAGTATCCTAAAATTAATGATGTCCTTTGTAGGAATTTTATTTTAAGTTATATTGTAACAAAAAAAAAAATAGGAGGTCCAAAATAATTTATGAAATACTAATAACAACACTTTACAAAAAATTAAAAAATAAAGAAACTAATAGGGTGTTAATAACAATACTTTTATTTTTCAATTGAATAAGAGTTAGCCAATAATTTTTTTAAAAAACTTTTAAAAATCAAAAAAATTATAAAATTTAATTTAGAAACTTGCAGCACCTAAAAACTTTCTTTCCCTTGTATAATATATAAATAGATAGATGAATAAACAAATAAATCCGCAAACGATCAGCCCTAAAGTTGGAAGAGGGAAGGAAAGAAGGAAGGAGAAGGCGACTTTTGCTTTGGAATTACGAAGCTTTCGACTTTCGGCAAACCCTTTCTCCCACTCTCTCTCTCTCTCTCTCTCTCTACATTCTTCCTCTATATAACCGACATATATCTTTATTGTTTCTTTCGTTTATATATATTTATTTGATTGTTGTCCGCTTGAGATCTGCTTCTCTGTTTTCCCCCAAAATTCTGTTTGTGTATACCTATATACACATACATACTTTTTCATTCGTAAATACATCCAATTAGGGCAGTTTTCGGACTCAAATCAAAGATCTAAGCAATCATGTCTTACGCTTATCTTTTCAAGTACATCATCATCGGAGATACTGGTAAAACTTTCTTTCAATTCCTTCCTTATTTAATTCCCTATATATATATATATATATCAATTCAAAATTTCAAATTCTTAAAAAAAATTATTAATTTGAGCATGGGAGTTATTGTTCAACAATTGTGTTAATTTTTAATTTTTATTATTTTTATAGATATTAGGGATATGGAACTTTGTAGGAATTCATGTATAGCATTAATTTTAAAATTTTTTTGTGTTATGATGTCTTGAAATACCCAAGAGATATGTAGATTTGGCAATTCTTATTCGTTGTTTTGTCTATAATGATAAGACTTTATTCTATTTCACCTTTTGTTATATTGATTAGTGTTGGTAAATTCAATGTCGTCTCTCTGCAACTGATCATGTGATACGTACTATCCTCTATTCCTCGTCTCTCAACCTTGGGGAAAATTAAAAAAACGTCCTAATAATTCCTATCAAGTATCTTAATAAAATCGTTGGTAAAAATAATTAACTTCTCCCACCTGCTCATACATCATGTATTGTAAGAATTGTACCCATTACATCATTAGTATATACCCATTACTAATGATTAGTATATACCCATTACATCATGTATTGTAAGAATTGTACGGTCCAAATGCATGTATTTAACTTCTCCCACCTGCCCTAGGCTAGGAAGCACGGATACGGGATACGGGTACGATACGATATGGATACGGCAATACGACAAAATTTGAAAAATTAAGATACGGGTACGGCGGAGATATGTTCATAAAAAATATTATTTTTACAATTTTTAGTAATATAGCATACATAAAAATAAAACTTCAACAACTTCAACAATAAAACTTCAACATAAAAATAAAACTTAAAGCAAAAGGCAATTTGATAAAAAAAAGAAAGATTCCTATAAAGCTAAGAGTCTTCAAGGTCAATAGTTTCAACTTGCTCCCCTTCATCAAAGAATATCCTTAAATATGTATATGAACAAATAAAGTGACATATATTTGTTTTAATTATAACTTTTTAGGATATTTTTGATATTTTTTCACCCAAAAAAAAATAAAATGTGACAATTTATGTAGCCAAATAGGTTCAACTTTTTTCATAACCAAACACATTTACAATTACAACTTATTTTAATTCTTTTATACTAATAATCAAAAAATTTATAAGTATAAAAGCTAATGTATAAATGATATCAAATGGGGCCAAAATAGGAGTATGCTTATAAAAACAAAAAAAACAAAAAAAAATTGTGTCCAGGCCAAAGAGATCAAAAGGGAGAGGGAGACGATAGAGGGAGAGGGAGAGATCGAGCGAGATGGAGAGAGAGAGAGAAAGAGTGAGATTGAGCGAGATCTGTCCAGACCAGAGAGATCAAACGAGAGGGAGAGGGAGAGGGAGAGGGAGAGAGAGAGAGAGTGAGATCGAACGAGAGAGAGAGGAGAGGAACGAACCTGATCGACGAGTTGCTTTTCGCAAACCTGATCGACGACTCCTTGCTGGTTGGTTGATAGAGACTCCTCTTCCTCCTCCTCTCCTCCTTTGCTGTTGTTGTTCATGACCTAGGTAGGGCTTGGTTCATTGATTTTTTTGTTTTATTTTACCTTACTTTTGTTATTTTATAGTTTGACCCCCATTATAAGTTTTTAAAATTATTTTTTCGCCCCACCGTATCTCAAAAGTATCCCGACTGTATCCCTGAAGTATCCTCGCTTATCCCAAACGTATCCGAAATTCAAAATTTTTTTAAAAAAAATAAGATACTTCTTTGCCGTATCTGATACGTATCCCGCCGTATCGGGCGCATATCCGTATCCGATACGTATCTGACACGCGTACGGGGGCTATTTCGGAGAATCCGTGCTTCATAGGCCCTAGGGAAGGGAGGATCAGAAGGGGAGAGTGGAGTGGTTGAGCCCAAGATCTAATACTGAGGATCGTAATCTGGATGCCACCTTGGACCCAAGTACATGTACAAATTGATTAAATTAGTATCTCCTCTTTTTTCTTCTCTCTCTCTCTCTCTCTCTCTCTCTCTTCCCTTTTGTGTGTGTGTGTGTGGATAAATTAGCATGCAATCTAGTTGGCTGTATCTCATATTATTACATTTTTTTAGAAGTTACGAATGTTTGTGGTAGATTATAGGGTTGCTTTATTTGTTATACTCATTGATTGTGTGCAAAAGTGCAACTCATTTGAGTTTGATCCCTTCTTATACAGGAGTTGGAAAATCATGTCTTCTTCTTCAGTTTACTGACAAGAGGTTTCAGCCTGTGCATGACCTAACTATTGGTGTTGAATTTGGGGCCAGAATGGTCACAATTGATAACAAACCAATAAAGCTGCAGATTTGGGACACGGTATGTTGCCTATTCTCTGGATTTCTTTTTCTACTATTAAAATGTTCTATGTAGGGTGCCCTGCCCTGGTTTCTTCTGTAGCTGCTTCATGAATGGCATGAATATCTCAATTAAGAACCCTAACTTTGTTCCTTAGCTTTGATCTTTTAGTGGCACGGTTTCAATGGAAAGCCCTTGAGTCTCTGACACAGTTTATGCAAATTTAACTGTTCGTCATTTTTTGCTGTCAGGCTGGTCAAGAATCATTCAGATCTATTACAAGATCATACTACAGAGGGGCAGCTGGTGCACTGCTAGTTTATGATATCACTAGGTATCATTTTTATTTTTTAATCTTCTTAAATGACATAAGCAAGCTATCTGTTATACTTGAAGAATTGTTGTTTTATTTTCTCATGTAAAACCATTGTTTGTTGTTTGATTGTATTGAAAGAGGATTTTTTTAAGGTTTTTATTTTTTTAAAGAGTTTCTAGTTGAAAACTCTTGGTAGAACCTATTGAAATCCTTGAAGTGTGTTATAAAGGTTTTGGGTGATCCTATTGAAAACTAGTTGTGATTAGTGGATCAATGCCAACAAGGAAGGTAAAGAGTAGATGTAGTCAAGTGGTTGAACCCCTATAAATTTTATTATCTTTTTATGGGTACTAATTTTTGGATGGGTTACTACTATAAATTATTGTGTTCATCTCTTCACATGGTGTTGAGATGAATGTGATTCATTCATGGAATTGAGTTGAATTTCTATTGACTATGAATGCATGACTCACTAAGTGTACTCTTGTATTCAAAGTTATGATTAAGTAAAAATTTGACAATAAATCAAACTCCGACGAAAGTAGAATAATTATTGAGCCTTGGATGGTCAAGAGATAAAATTGAAGAATATCCATTTTTAGATCTTTACCTTGGTTGAGGTTGTAAAATCAAGAGAACTTTGATTTACTCAACCAAAACTTAAGTTGTGTTAGAAATTAAAATATCTATATTGAGTTGTTGACCTAAGTGCCTAAAAATTTGATATAGGTTTAGTACAAAAGTTGTATGAATTTTTCACCTCATAGAAAGATTTTTTTATTTTTTTATTTTTATCTGAAATACCAACGTGTTGAGACTTTCTTTACCCTACAGGCTGGAATTGTTTTTGAGTCTTTCGATATGCAAGGAAAAATGAATGTTTTATGTTATCCGACAATGTGTGTATCATTAACGCAATGGAAAAATAGTTGCAAGCAAGCCCAGCTCAAGAAACAAAAGTCCTAATCTTGAAACTCTTACCATTGTGTCTAGCACCGCCATCAGAGGTCTGACGCATGTTGTGAGTGCCTATAACTTATTTGGAGGCCTCGTTTGGGAACATGCTACTTTAGTAACTTTTTGGCTAAAATATGAGGTAAAAAACTTGTATGTTTGGAATGATTTTTTAATTTTTTACGAAAAGATGTTCAAAAAGTAGAGATAAAAGGAAATTTTGACTTTTTGGTATAGGTTATAGGTTTTTTGGTTTTTTTATTAACTTTTTGACTTTTAGGTTAAAACTATTACCTTCCCAAACAAGGCCAATTAGGCTGGAAGATTGGATACTCTGTGAGGGGCAGAGGAGAGAAATGGTGTATCATTGTTTTATTAGCATCAATACCCTAAGCCTAACCACCAGTGAAAGATTGGAAACTTTAAATATTGGAACCAGTTTATTGATTGGAAATTAATAGTTTAAGCAAAAAGTATGTAATCTGTTCAGGATGTAAGTACTAAGTTACTCTCTCTCTCTCTCTCTCTCTCTCTCTCTCTCTCTCTCTGTCTCTCTCTCTAATAATTTAAGCTTTTGGATGAGATGATGGTCAACAATTCAACATGATACCAGAGCAGAATATGTTTTGTATTAGAACCTCACAGACTACCAAATATTTATAATGCTAGGTCTTGATTGGCCTCTTATGGTGAAGACTCTGGTCACATATGAGGGGATGTTTTGGGTTGTATAGAAATAATAAAGTTATCACTAATCCTTCTCTCTAATAAATTGAGCTTGTCAACAATTTGACAAAATCTCTCTTTTGAAATCATGGAGAAATGCATTTGGATAACATCTTTTTTTAAATATTATTGCTTCTGGACCATGACATGGATCTGGAACTCGTGAAAGAATGATTTGGAATATATTTTTCCAGCAATAGCAGTGGTATCCCCACAGCTGCGGCAGATCTTTTATCCCCTGTTTCACTAACAGATCTGAATGGAAATGTTCTTTCTTACCAGAGCTGGAAAAAGAAAAAGAAAAAGAAAAAGAAAAAATGAGGTTATTTGTATTCTTCAGTTATGTTGTGGTCCATATGGTGGCTATTTCTTTCATTATGCCAAATACAGCCAAAATAGGAGAATGAATTAATAAAAAGCTTTAAGCAAATAATAGGTACTTCTTTGTATTGATTGATTATAGAGAGAGGAGGCTGAATACCATTTAGAAATATGCATAAGCAATCCTAGGTATCAATTATTTGATGCAATGCGTTCGGTTATGCGCCTTATAGTATAATTTTACTTCTCTTGAGAAGAGCAGAATAAGCATCTCATTGTGCATGGTTGTCTAGCTCATTGTGGTTCAGCTTTTTGAATTGATTTCTTGCAGTATTTTAATATTTGTATGCGATGACCTTTTACTTTTACGTTTAAGAGAGTGCTGATGATAGATTTTGAGTGACTGAGTTGTGCAGCCATTACTGAGCTTGTTTAGTTTTAATGTAATATTGCTCTGCTACTCAGCAGTTATAAAGCATGATTTTAATTGTTTTGCCATTCAGGAGGGAAACGTTCAATCACCTTGCAAGCTGGTTGGAGGATGCAAGGCAGCATGCAAATGCAAACATGACTATCATGCTTATTGGAAACAAGTGTGATCTTGCTCACAGAAGGGCTGTAAGCACAGAGGAAGGCGAACAGTTCGCCAAGGAACATGGCTTGATATTCATGGAGGCTTCAGCAAAAACTGCTCAGAATGTTGAGGAGGTGATGAATATTCCTACTGATTGGCTGACTGACGTTTAAGAAAGTTTCCTAGCATGAGTAGGACTTGATTCAATATTAAAATGATACTTGGTTTCCAGACAAATTTCTCTTTATCTTTCTGATAATGAAGTTTTTGTACAGGCATTTATAAGCACAGCCGCAACAATCTATAAGAAGATTCAGGATGGAGTTTTTGACGTATCAAATGAGGTATTCTCTCTTCCTCTAGTGTTCTATTTATTCATGGTAGAAGAATCCATTGCTCATCTTTGCATGAAAGATTCGATTCTGCTTGGAATTATTTTTCGGCATTTAATTTGGACAGTTTAGGTTGAGCAAGTTATTATTTTCATTTCAATACAAAATAGGAAACTCATCAAACATAATTGGTCTAAATGATTAGATTTTTATTATATGACCTCATTTTTTGTTTGGGATTACATGAAACTCACATGCATGTGTTCGACCAAGAAGTTAACAGTTGACTTAGATTTGAGGTTTCACATATAACTACTAGTTACATTGTATTTGTATGCCTATGTAATTTAAAACTTCTCTGGGGCAAAAACATTTTTACCATGGCTTAAACATCTCATTGTTATCAAAAAATACTAAACAATGCTGATTGGATAACAGGTATAATTCTCTGTACTAAAATTCTGGTTATCTGTTTTGTTTTGCAGTCTTATGGGATAAAAGTCGGATATGGTGGCATTCCAGGGCCATCAGGAGGCAGAGATGTCAATGCTTCTCAAGGAGGGGGCTGTTGCAGTTGAAAATGAAACTTTCTCAGAATCAGTCCACATTCCTTTGTTCACTTGTGCCGTTTATAGGTTTTGATGTTATTTTCCCAGTGAAAAATATCAACAGTTCAAATATGTGGAAATATTGACACTAATAAAAAAAAGTTTAGTAAATAGCTTTGTTGTGTTTTTTTTTTTTCTCCCACTGATTCTTTTCTAGTTGTGTAAATTTGACATCTAGTGTTGAATTTTACTCATGGTGGTTTGGGGTTTAAATTTCCAATTTTGACTATCTATGGATTGAGGAAGAAAACTACAACTATTTTGATGAATCATGTTGCTGCTGCTGTTGTCCGACTGATGCAGTCAAGTAGTGAAGATTGTTGCATTAGTTTACAGGCATATGGTGATGGAGTCAAGAGCCTCTCCTTGCAGGCTTGTGCTTGCAACCGTCCTTGCAGGCCTTCGGGTCTACTTTTAGGTCCAATTTTGATAATCCGAACCGTTCATATTTTATGATTTATTCAGTATATTATACCTGTAAAAAATCATATTGATCGGATATCGGGAAGCATATGTTCAGAAAACTGTTTATTAAATTATTTAAAAAATAATTTTTAGTTCAATTTTTTGAACACATACTTTCCGATATCCGATCAACTTGATTTTTTACAGGTATGATATACTGAATAAATCATAAAATATGAACGGTTCAGATTATCAAAATTGGGCCTAAAAGTAGACCCGAAGGCCTGCAAGGACGGTTGCAAGCACCAAGGCTGCAAGGAGAGGATCCTCTCTCTATGGTGATGGTGGTGTCAATGATTGTTTGTTGAAAGTGAATTTGGTGACAGTGATATTTGGATTCGATTATTCGTACATTCTAATTTTCTTTCCGACAATGCTTTGTAATGCAAATTTTTATAGCTCGAATGTCTCAAAACAGTATCGTGTTGGGAATAAAATGAAGTGCCATTTTGGGAACTTTCATAAAAAGTCACGTTTTTTTATCATTTTTCAAAAACGCAAGTGGTCAAAAACGCAACAAAATTGGTTTGGGAAGGGCCAAAAATGCAAGTGTGAAATTACAAATTAAGGCTTATGACAAAAAAAATAAAAAAAATAAGTTTCTTATGTTGGGTAAGGGTATTTTGATCATTTTAATTTGATTTGACACCATAAATAAATATTAAATTAAAAAGTCAAAAGTCAAAAGTCAATTTTTTATCAACTTTTCAAAACATTCCGAAGTAGTTTTGTTACATTCGAATTATTTGGGCAACACAAATTTGAGTTATCATTTTTGTTTTCTTTCCTACCTCCTATTTTCATTTTCAAAATAATAAATATTTGAAAAATAAATTATAAAGTTATTCTCTCAGTTTATTTTGTTTTTTTAAAATTAGATTAGTGAGAAAACTAAGGGTTGATTTGGGATGTTTTAAAAAAGTGTATTTTTTTATTTACTGGCTTATATGGGTTGGGTTTGGGTTGGGTTTGATGTGATGTGTTAAAGAGGTGATGTGATTTAAATAAGATGATGTGACTTAAATAGGATAGTGACTTTTTAACTTTTTGTATTATTTAGATCATGTCAAACTTGGCCTAACTTTATTTTTGTTGGAGCAAAAATAATTTTAAAATATTTTGAACTGTAATGTTTATTTTTGTCAAATTATTTTTTATTTTTTTGATAAAAAATTAAATAAAAAAAAACAGATTCTGACAACAAAAGTGGGATTATATTTTTTGAAAAAAAAAAATCAAATAAAAGAACTTGATGGGATGTTGATGGTGAGCAGGTAGCAAAAATAATGTCTAGAAAATGTTATTTGTCGCTTATGAATAAAATTATGAGTGGCTTGAAAAAACTTAAAACGAACGGTTGTAAAGCGTCGTCTGTCACAAATATTTATATCAATCAATTGAGCATTATTATTAATCATCGCAATCTCGACTCGTGAAATGACATCCATTTATATTAATCAATTGAGCATTATTATTGGAAATTAAGGCCTGATTTGGAATATTTTAAAAAAATCAAAAAGTTACAACAAAAAAAAAAAAAAAGTAAAAAAATTATTATTATTCATAAATTAAAAATATTAAAAAGTTAATATACATAATATTTTAATCAAACAAATTTTACACAATTTTTGAGGCTGAATTGACCCTTTAGTACTGTGTGAGGAAAAAAAAATTATATATATAAAATCACTAAGTTTGACAGAAATGTTGGGCTCATGGGGGCCATCACGGGTCTCGTTTTGATAATCTGAACCGTTGAATATGTAGAACTCGTCCAGAACTATATATTTATGAAAAATCACGTTGATCAGAAATCGCTAACTATATAATCAAATCAGTTTTGTATAAAAAATAAATGGTGTTATAGATAACAGTTGACAAGAAAAACTAACACGATCAGATAGTTATCGATATCCAATCAACTTGATTTTTTACAAGTATATAGTACTCGACGAGTTCTACATATTAACGGTTCCGATTAACAAAACGGGACCTGTGGTGGACCCCCACGGACCGAACAACACCGTTCAATTCAAACCCGCAAAGTAGGCAGTCATTTCCCATCTACGGCCGAATTCACTAACTTTTTCTATACACTTATTTATATAATTTTTTAATACATATTTTTTTTGTAAAAAGTCAAAAAGTTAACCAAAATATTCATATTTTTTTCTTCAACTTTTTAATACAAAAAGATAAAAAAAATACACTTATTTAGGAAACTCTAAACAACTCCTAAAACTCGTGACATGACATCCATTTATATTAATCAATTGAGAATCATTATTGAAATGACATCCATTTATATTAATCAATTGAGCATTATTATTGGAAATTAAAATTTAGATTTAATTTTTAAGTTTATTGGTTGTTTGGGATGTGTTATATATGTATATTTTTTGATTTTTAGTTAGTAGAGAAAAAATATGTATATTTAGAATAATTTTTTGAATTTTTAAAAGATGTGTAATAAAATATTATAGTAAAATCAAAATGATAATTTTACCCTTTTGACTTTTTGGATAATTGAATTCAAAGGGCAAAATAATAATTTTGCCCTAATAGCTTCCCCCACAAGCTACCTTTGAATAGTATAGACTTTTTAATAATTTTTTGACTTTTTTAATTGAGCAATGATTCATCCCCCCTTTTCCCCCACCCCCTTTGACCCCCTCTCTCTCTCATTGGTTACATTTTTTTCTTTTTCTTTTTTTTCCTGCTTCTCCAATCACCACCCGCCACGTGGCAAAGGGGGGGTGAGGGGGTGACTCCCAAAAGGGAGTCTCAAGCATTATTCTTTTTAATTTATCCCAAATAATGCCTTTCTCACATATCTTTTTTAAAGGAAGAGGATCCTTCTAGTTTAGATTTTAGAGAGGAGAGTGTTATTTGAGTTTGTGAGCCCATCATGGATTTTATTTTGATGATTTAAATTGTTCATCTTGTTAGAGGTTTCGTGTATTTCATCTATATAAAAAATTAGGTTGATCCGATAATTGTAATTTATTAAATTTATTACATGTGTCACTAAAAAAAATGATTTGTTTTTAAAAGTACAATTATTATATATTTTTGTAGTGAAAAATTAAACAAGTTACAATTATCAGATCGATCTAATTTTTTAATGTACGATTTAGATAATTGAAACGGAGCCTATGATGGCTCCCACAAACCCAAAAAGCACATTCCAATCCATAATTTGAACTAAAATAAATTCTCTTATTTTTTAATTATCAATTAATTATATCACTTATACATTATTAAATTTATAAAATCTGTAAAATGAGCATCATTTTTCTAATCAATTTATTAAACCAAAGCATTTCAGAGTCACCGTCTATTATGTGGTGTTTTGAAAAGATAGTAAAAAATTATTTTTTTAATTTTTTTTAACTTTTTAACGTAAAAAAGTAAAAAAAATAATATGTTGCAAAAAAATTAAAAACTAAAATGCTAATCTTTCCAAATTGTCCCAACGAATAAGAAAACTTTAACCCCAAAATACCCTCCGCACAAGCATTTCACGTGGATACGTAATTTCATGGAGCGAGAATTCCCGTAATCCGATTAGAGAGTATTATTAGATCGGTAGAGATTTATTACGGATCTCGATTTGATAATTTGAATCGTCAAATGTGTAGAACTCATCAAGTATCATACGCCAGCAAAAAATCAATTTGATCGGATGTTGATAGCTACGTGATCAAATCAGTTTTGTATAAAAGAAAATAGATGGTAAAAAAATAAACGATTGACAGAAATCTAATCCGATGAAGTAATTCTCGATATCCGATCAATATAATTTTTTACAAGTATATAATATTCAACAAGTTTTACATATTAAATTATTTAAATTATTTAAAAAGAATCCGTAATGAATTCTCACAGATCTAACAATACTCTCTAATCTAATTACGGACTGCAGGAAAGGCCAGCCCTTTCATGAAAAACCAGTGGTAAACAGTTTCCTCGATAGAATATCTGGATCTGTGTTGATTATTTACTAGACACTATCCATACTCTCTCTCTCTCTCTCTGTCTATAAAAGAGTGTGTGGTAGAAGTGAGTGGTAGTAGAGGTGGTGGACAATGGCGGCGATCGGAGCATTGAAGGTGCCTCATAGCACTGCCAGCCTAGCCGGCGAGAGGGCAAACCTCCGTGCGACGCCGTCTCGGAGGCTTTCCTTTGCCTCGTCTCATCTCTCCGGCGACAAGATCTCGCCGAAATCGGCCTCTCCACGGGGGCGTTCTGAGGCTTCTTCCGGCGACAGGACTCCATTCATTGTCTCTCCCAAGGCCGTCTCTGATTCGCAGAATTCGCAGACTTGTCTCGATCCTGATGCAAGCAGAGTCAGTTCCTTCTCCTCCTATTCTGTATTCGTTTAAAAAATGTTGCGTTGTGTGATATTTCGATACATGTATTATACATATACACGCATGTATGGTTAAATTACAAAAGCGCAAAGAACTTTGTAAGAGTTTGGAGCGAAATTGAAACGACAATTTGATCTAAACTGTTGATGAAATTGGAACTGATTTGACTGTGTAGTCACTAGTTATAGATCCAGGATACTATTTCTCTCTTGGAACGAACTACATTTGCTTTTTGATTAATCGTTTTATTACTAATTTTTTTAGTGAATGGAACAGTATATTCTTGCAGATCACACCGTAAAATGTCAGTATGGTTAGATTAGAATTTAGAACTTGGTGCTTTGCTTGATGCTTTTGCTGTTTTCTGTGCTCCGTTTACTTGCTAAGAAAGCATAAGAAAAGGTATACGAGGATGGGATGAAACTTTGCTTGTAGAATATTATACTAATATTATCATATTTTAGTCATCCAAATAGTTAGTTATTGCCTAATGGGTACGGTATGAGTACTACGGGTATATTGATATGGTAAAATTCAAAAAAAAAAGGTAGGATGAGGTATGGCTTGGTACGTTTGTAAAAAATATTTATTTTAAATTTAGAGTATTGTAAAAATTAATAAAATGTCTTAATTTGTTAACATTTAATGCTAAAAGTAAAGGTATAAATTAAAATTAAATGTCAATATATTAAATAACTTACAAGCCATAGTTTAATTTTAAAATTATGCTAAACATAAAATTAAAAATAAAAAAGAACTTACAAGCCATAGTTTAATTTTAAAATTATGCTAAACATAAAATTAAAAATAAAAAAGAAGTTTAGTGAAAGGAGTTTTATCTCTGTAGTAAAAGAAAAAATTGTTTCAACTGAGGTACGGTACGGTACGGTCTAGATATATGCTAAGTACGTTTGGGTACGCCAAAAACTAAGAACGTGTGCCCAGTATGTATGCAGAAGTACCATACGAGGTACCATACGCCGATAAGTACTCGGTACGGGTACGACATGTTTTTCGAAGTACCCATGATTGATAGGTTATTACAATAACTATTTTAACAAAATTCTTTAAGACTAGTTATTACAATAGCTATTTTAACATAAACCTTTTAAGACTAGTTACATTTTAAAAGCTTTGGAGGTTTCTTTAAACAGTTTATGGGTGTAAATAGGTAAAATAAAGAGTAGCATTAAAGTATGTAGATAAAAAAAGGGATTAGGCAAAATAAAGAATTATTTTTTTTGTATTTTAACTAGTAAAAAATGAAGAGTATGGTTGGAGTTGCTCTAAAGGACCATTAAATGTGTTTTGCTTTTCATTGATTACTGAATGCATTTATTTCTGGGAATTTTGCACTAATTTGGCACATTTGCTCAAAATAAAATAAGGTAACTTTACTATGGACCTTAAAATCTTCAAATTTCATGGTCGATCATTATGATGCAGAGGACTACATTGTTGGATGTTTATGTAAAATCAGCTGAAATATGTGTAGCATTTGATCCATGACTTTGGGTTCCTCATGTCCTATTAAAAAATGCTTGGAAAATATGGGTTTTGTTGCTCTGCTCTTTCTTTTTTAAACTTGTATGGTGGAATTTTATGCTTATGGGTATTTAGAAACTTTGATCTTTATAACGAGTTGATTTGAGGAAGGGAATGATTGAGTGGTTTTGTATTCTTCACAGAGTGTTCTGGGAATTATACTCGGAGGTGGAGCTGGGACTCGCCTTTACCCTCTTACAAAGAAGAGAGCAAAACCAGCTGTTCCTTTAGGAGCAAATTATCGCCTGATTGACATTCCGGTCAGCAACTGCCTTAACAGCAACATATCAAAGATCTATGTTCTTACACAATTCAATTCTGCATCTCTAAATCGTCACCTTTCACGCGCATACGCAAATAACATGGGTGGCTACAAGAATGAAGGTTTTGTTGAAGTTCTTGCTGCTCAGCAAAGCCCAGAGAACCCCAATTGGTTCCAGGTAGTATAAAATCTGAACTCTATACCTTCAGTCTTATACTGTGCAGCAGTTTTTCATTTCTGTGAGATTCCATTTAAACTTGACATTTGTTTGTATACCATTAGTGCCGGCATTTTCTGTGCGTTTGATAGATGAGTTATGCACATGCATCAGGATGAAAGTTTGTCAACTATTGTGTCCTCTTTAATATGCCAGACCAAAATTACCAAGTTCAGATCATCCTGATAATTGAAATTAAATCATTCCTGATTTATCTTGCAAGTGTCCCTCTCTGTTAAATGTTTTTCTCCCCTTTCGTTATCACTATTCCCTTGTATGGTACCATTCTCTTTGTTTTTAAGGAGTTGCATCACTTGCAAAGAAAAGAGTAATCTGCCCCAGTTTTCTAATGTACCTCATTATAAGCTGTGGTTTGATGCAAATAGCTGCTATCAGTGCATCACTTACAAACCAAAAAACTGTTCCCCAATTTTGTTTTGCTTAATGCCTCATTTTCCCTTCACTCAGCGTTTGCTAGACACCCTGTATTGATTTGTATTTTTATTGGTTATTAGGGTACAGCTGATGCTGTGAGACAGTATTTGTGGCTGTTTGAGGAACACAATGTTCTAGAGTTCTTGATTCTTGCTGGGGACCATCTGTATCGTATGGATTATGAGAGATTTATTCAAGCCCATAGAGAGACTGATGCTGATATCACTGTAGCTGCACTGCCAATGGATGAAAAACGTGCCACTGCATTTGGTCTGATGAAAATTGATGAAGAAGGACGTATTATTGAATTTGCAGAGAAACCAAAAGGAGAGCAATTGAAAGCTATGAAGGTTGTTTCTTATAAATTACTTTATAATTCTTCATCAGTAGTAGTACAAGTCATGATTTTATTCATAAAACTGATAAATAAGCCCAGATTATGATTGATTTTATCTATTTGTCGTGTTTTAGGTTGACACTACCATTTTAGGTCTTGATGATGAGAGAGCCAAAGAGATGCCTTTCATCGCGAGTATGGGTATATATGTTGTGAGTAAAGATGTCATGATAAATCTGCTTGCGGAAAAATTTCCTGGAGCCAATGATTTTGGAAGTGAAGTTATTCCTGGTGCAACTTCCATTGGAATGAGAGTATGTGAAAAGCCTTTTTTTTCTTTATTGGTACTCTACTTGTATTGTCGAAATCAGAAAGGACACAATGCATGTTCTTTATATTTACTGAAGTTGGTTGAGAGTTTATATTTTATATCTGGGACCTATGTAAATGTATAGATTGCACTTCATTGGCCCACTTGCTGCACTATTATTGTGCTTCCCATTTTGATGGGGATGTGTAATAAGTGGTCTGGTTCTATATAGCTGTGCCATTTTGAGGATAATTGAAGCATCCTGATTCCTGAGTCATGCAGCAATAGTTTATTGTCTAGACATCTTTGGCTTTGGGCTAATTTAAGTTACTGCTTATGGACACCTAACTCTGCTGATATCAACAGTGTAAATCTATTGAACTGAAACTTAAATGCGTACAAAATGCCGATCACCAATTTTCTTAGAATTCTGGCCTTCAAAATAATCTTCTATCTGCATTTTACTTCTCCAGATTCACAATTTTTGAAAGTCTAATTGCCTCTTCTGCCTATAGGTGCAAGCTTACTTGTATGATGGCTACTGGGAAGACATTGGTACCATTGAAGCTTTTTATAATGCCAATTTGGGGATCACCAAAAAGCCAGTGCCAGATTTCAGGTTCTCCTCTTGTCCATCGAACTTAGTATCTTTCTTCACCCTTGATGTGCTGTAACACCATCAACTCTTTTTGTGGTACAAAAACTTTGATATGTTCTTTAATTTATCTTCTGCTGTAGCTTCTATGATCGTTCAGCACCAATCTACACCCAACCTCGATATTTGCCTCCTTCCAAGATGCTTGATGCTGATGTCACAGATAGTGTTATCGGTGAGGGTTGTGTAATTAAGGTAAGTAACTCAATGTCTGCTGATAATATCTGCCACCTATTTAGATTCCACAGATGACAGTTGCACGTTCATGAATCATACCTAAAATATAGTTTTGCCAAGTGAAGAGGGGATTTCTTTTGCAACCGATGTTGTAATCACTTATTTTTTTTAAAAAAATTATTTTTGTCATGAAAGTAATGGCATGAGAGGTTGCCCTAGATGTTATTGACTTAAGAGATATGAGTTGTAGGAGCCAGGCAGTTAATCGAGCCAGGCAGTTCAAATACCATGGTTGGTCATACAGAATGTAGAAAGGCTTCATATGAAATGAATGAGGCCTATTAAGGATTGAGCCACGCTTAGTAATTACTGCAGCACCTTGTCACCGTCTTCTCTCTCCCTTCTCTTAGCTGAGTAGGCTCATCTCACACTTGAGCTTGCTACAAGCTTTTAAATTGCATTATGTCAGAATGTGCTGCCACACTTGTAGAGGAATCCTTCATCTATGGTTGTGAACAACTATTGTTCAAAAAGAAAACCTTTTTGTTCATTTGATGCCATCTACGTTTCACACAAATAGTGTAAGTAAGCTTACTCCTACTGTGCCCCTTTCCACAGCAGATTGCAAGTGGCATATCACGTACTTCTTGCCTTCTGCTAAGGTAAAAAATCCATGACTGTGATAGAGAATGAAGCCCTAGTGTTAATTAAGATCACATTTTCTTCCCTGTGCAGAACTGTAAAATTCACCATTCTGTCGTTGGGCTTCGATCTTGCATATTTGAGGGTGCAGTTATAGAAGATTCATTGTTGATGGGAGCAGATTATTATGAGGTAAAAACCAAACTTTTTAAAGTTCTATGGCGCTAAAATTGTGACTAATTTATTCCATTTGAAATTGTCATACTCATGGTTTTGTCATATTCTCCAGACAGATGCTGACAAAAGATTTCTGGCTGCGAAGGGTAGCATTCCAATTGGTATTGGCAAGAACTCTCACATCAAAAGAGCTATTATTGACAAGAATGCTCGCATCGGAGACAACGTGAAGGTTTTTTTTTTACCCATTATTTCAATGCAATTACATAGTAGTTTGAATTGTAAATTGTATGACAAAATCATGTCACTCAAAACTACTCATGTGCATTTGGAAGGTCAAAGCTTTAATGTGAAAACTTTATTATTCCAGATCATCAATACCGACAATGTTCAAGAAGCAGCGAGGGAAACTGATGGATACTTCATAAAGAGTGCGATCGTGACAGTAATCAAGGACGCCTTGATTCCAAGTGGAACTGTCATCTAAAGATCTTCCTAACCACTATGGTGGACAAGAGAGAACCAAGTTTACCTTCCACTACAAATGATATATATATATACATATGTATGATGTATATTGTTTAGTAGCATAATGCATTTTGATATCAGAAGTGATGACTTTACGAACTGTTCTGTAAAGGTATTTTAATAAAAGTTCCATCTACGTTTGTCTTTCTTCATCTCAGGCTTTTGCTTTTGGCTTATATAGCCAAAAAGAAGCTTTTTTAGAGTTTGCCAAACAAGGCTTTATTTTCCACAATTTCATTAAGGTGGTCTCAAATTCCAATTTCGATGATGAATTTCACAATGCCCAACCATCGTGGACCAGATATGCAGAGTCTAAAAAAGAAGCCATTCACCAAAATCAAGCTCTCCAACAACAAAACAAAGATTCACAAAACTTTCCTATTAAGCCAAAAATGAAAGCAAATACATCTTCAATAAATCCCCAAGCAAACTTGCCATTACTGTGGCCCTTATTGAAAAAATTCTACAAAAATATCCGCCCTCATTATCACAACAGGAAATTTATATAAAAACAGGAAAAGACAAGTTAATCAATTCAATACAACACGTCAAAAACTTTATGTACATTCAGGTAAAAGACAAAAGAATAGTTTCAATTTCACATCCTCTCCACCCATCACAAATACCATGAAGCTCCAAATGTCCATTATTGTGGACATTTGAATCTTCTTGTATAATCAGTAAGTTACCTGGTGCTTTTTGAGTCAATCATATCAAAGTAACTTTCAATTATTTTGTTGAGCATTCTTTGACCAAAATATTCCTCCA